>QVNW01003158.1:0-50890 GCA_014825475.1 Pseudomyrmex flavicornis
ATGCGATATATATCGAAATGCGATATATATCGAAATGCGATATATATCGAAATGCGATATATATATCAATATGCGATATTATGATGTTTGCATAGACAAATCGTATTCTTGCTCAAAACGCTACTTAGTATTACGTATTATTGCAACAATAGATATTACTTGTACCGACTTGTAAGTCGCCGCGGTTATAAAACCGGACGTTTCTACATTGTTCCCGTCGCGCCATATTCGCCGTTATTGTTATCGTCGCCCGTCGTCTACGCTGATAACCGTCGTCTCCAGACGGATACATCGCGACTAGATTACCCCGTAATCGAGTGCTCTCTTAGTTAAATGATCCGCTCGCGATGACAATGATGAAGCTGCACGCTTCATCTACTATCGCGATTGTTTTTGTTTAACAAAGTAACGCGATGGAGTTGCCATTTGCGGTTACATGCGGTTCGATCAAATAATATTCGGATTGTACAGGTCTCTCTATAGTAAGCGAAAGAAGAAAATAGTGACGCGATATTGTCATTAAAAGTCATTCTGTTTGAGAGTGAGAATGGTTTTTGTAATTTAAGTTTTTTCATCTCAGCGATTTTTAAGATAAAACTGGAATTGAGGAACAGCGCGTCTGTGTGAAATTTTGTTTTAAACTTGGAAAGAGAGACGGACGCGACAGAAACGTATGAATTTTTGAAAACGGCCTTCGAAGAAGATGCTCGGAACACGTGTTTTCAATGATTCAAACGCTTTTAATTAGTTCCATTTTAAAAATTGTTGGGATAAAAAAACTTTCGAATTATAAAAACTATCATCACTATTACTCTAAAACAAAATGACTGATTTGCTTTTATACAAAGCAAAACAGCAATAAACTCACAACTGAACATGTTACCTTGTCACTATTTTCCCCTTCGCTTACTATATAGAGAGAGACATGCACAATCCGTGTATTATTTGATTAAACCACGTATCGTTGGAACATCGTCTGTGATTATTCAGTTCGTTAATTACAGCCTCTCTAATTGCATTGTTGAAAACTGTGTGTTTCTCTGTGTTTCTCGAATTTCTTTTGTATAATTTTTACACTGATCGTAAAAATGTACATTCAGTAACGTGTCTGCCATTGCACTTATGCTGCAGCACGTTCTTTTATTTTTATCGGAGCATTGTTTTGAAAACAAAACACATGCAAGTTCTTTCTTTCGTTCTCTATTTTTTGGTTTTTTCTTTTTTTGCAACTCAAGACGAGTTGCCTTGCCGTCTTTACGACACTTCTTATCGATAGTAATACGTGGCTGTTTAAAGCTCGCGCGAGTGCTACGGTCGGTGCTTTTCGAAAAGTGCGCGACCAGCACTAAAAACTCCGCCGGCAGCTTTATTCACGGTCCGACGAGACGACAAATCTAGACGTGAAGAGAGTAAGCGAGAAGAGAAAGAGAAATGAACACCGGGTATAAATTAAAGCTCTGGTCGCCCGCGGCCGAAGGGAGGAAGCAGGTGAAAGGGAGCGAGAGAGAGAGAGAGAGAGAGAATGGGGGAGAAAACGACTAAAGGAAAAATATCTTTCTTCCGCTCGCCCGTTTGACATTTATAGTATGTCGGGACAAACTCTGAAACTACGCTGATCGAACTGATTTCGCCGTCGTTTTCCTCGCTCTAAAATTTGTTTAACTCTCGAAGACACAGAAGAGGGATGGTTATAACGTCTTAAAAAAACAGTGTTCTTGCTTTGAGACAAAACACTCAACTAGTGAAAAACTCTAAGAATTTGTGAGTACTTTCGCGCGAATGTCTCAAAATTTTGTTCTCAAAATTCATCTTTTGTTATTTTTTTGTTTTCGTCTGGAAGTTTTGGATTTTTTTTTTTTTTTTTTAACTAAAAGACTCGAGAGCTATACTTTTCAATATCTTCCTTCCCTGGAAATTCCCGAGACATTCGCTGTATGTCGGATGTAGTATGATAGCAAATTGCGCTTGACAAATATCGCAATACTCTTGGCAAACTTGTCGATAATTTGACGTTACAGGAAACTTCGCATTAGCTTTTGGGAAAGAATATCGCACGCGATTCTCTCGACGGTGCTTCGTTTCATCGTTTTTCGATACCTCGAGGGCGATACGAGTTTATACGCGGAAGTCGACTATCGGACTGCGTCGATTCCACTCAATTTCCACTTGCACTTTTCGCGAGAGATAGAGTGCCACGCAATTCGCCGAGTAAATGGAACACACTTCGTCTTACGGGACAATTAACGAATGCTCGACGACAGAGAGGATTGCCGAAAACGGTGTTCGCATTGTGGAAATTGCGTCTCGCACATCTTCCGATGTTATTCCGTCGGGATAACTTAAATTGCACTCGGAACTCCTCTCTCCGGAAGTGCATTAAAGTCAGTACCGAGAAAGACTCGAAGCAAGAAGTTGGCGAGTTCTCGAAGTTACTCTTAGATTTTGTAAGTATTAAAACGATGCGTGTTACTTATTCGCGCACAAAACATCAATAGGTACATGTGTTATTATTTATCTAAACAGTAATTTTCTATTATTGAGACAAAATTATATTTGCGTTGCGCTTGTAAAGCGAGCATGAACATCAATTTTTACATTTAACTTTGAATGCGGTGCATACAAATATTAATTGCTTTGTAACAATTTTATTATTCACTTGATATCGCGAGTTTTTGAGGATAAGACGGAGGATATATTATATTTATAATATTACAGCATGTAGATATTCCGTTTTCGATATTTATACGTCGTATTGGCAAGATTAATCTTTTCTTTCTTTATTTTCTCGGAATGTGTATTCAAAAAATGCGTAACCATTCCGATCTTCCGTATTTTGCGAATGCAAACGGAAGCCGTTACCGCTCGCGGCTATTACACGTTCGAATGAATTCCTGCTCGTGTAAATTCCGGCGAATCCGCAATTGGCATTACATTTTCCCGGACCACAGCCGGGAGATGCATCTTATACCTTTTAATTGGAAAGCATCCTAGCAAGTCCTTCTCTCTTCCTTTTCCTCCGTCTCTCACTCCTTCGCGCTCAGTTGTCGCGCTTCCGCCCTGTCCCTGTTCTGCGTACGGTCGATTCTGTGCGCGTGCGCCCATGTAACCTTGACATTGAACGATTTCTCCCTGCTGCATCTCTCTCCCATACCCGGTCGCCGCCGACCCTAGTGGTAGCCCTTCCCCTTCTCTTTCTCTCTTTCGCTCCGCAGACTCTCTGCGGCAGACATTCGCGTCATCCGTCCGACCAAGTTCGAACAAAAAAATGCGGAGATAAAATGAAATAACAGTGAATCGCGCATCCGTCGGCCTTCCACGCCCGCTCCCTGACAAGCTCTCTCGCCGTGACGCATCACTGACGCATTCGCTGCACTGTTCTTCGCGTCTCTCGATATCCGCTCGCGTGCGCGCATACTTTTTCTCCCCAAGGCCGTCACTCTGCGAAAAGAGGTACCTGCTCCCTCGCCGGTATGACAGGTCAGGTAAGATCTTTTTCTCAATTTCTCGGGAGACTATAACTCCCGGTACTCTTCCGGTATTATCTACGTCGCTTTCCAGTTATGCGCGATATTCTTTCGCTTTCCTCGCTTGTTAACCTTGTCGTCGCGTTTCGAATTTCTCGCTGCAGAATCCGGAAAATGCGATTTGCTGGACATTTGCGTATAGCGCATGACATCGAGCCACGAGATTCGAGATAAACGCTTTATCGCTCCGCAGATTGAATGTCGCTCCATGGGATGCGTACGTGGTGTACGAAACGTGCGTAAATGAGTATGCGCGTGAGTGGGTAGGTCTGATTATGGACCTCGAGGATCTTCGTTGCACTTCCTGCGCAACCTATAATTACGATTATCTAATCGCCGCCGCGGCATTATATAACGCGGCATAATGTCTGGCCTGATCACACGCAACCAGTTCTACAAGAGATCCACTTCTCTTCTTCATCTTCTTTTCTCGTTTTCTTCTTCTATGGGATACGATTGTGTGCGTACGACTCGAGCACGAAAAGATGGAGAAAACGAGTTTGTAAGAAAGGTTGTAAGGAAGTTTTAATCAAGTTGTAAAAGTTGAATAAAGTTTGAATAAGAATATTTTATTTTCTCTTCATCATTTCGATTTTTGTGTAACTGTTTATGGCAATTCTACTTAATTTCTACTGGATACTTCCAAATATTTAGATACACTGGTGATCCTCTTGCCGGGAGTAAACCGGTTTACGCGGTCTAGCTCGTCAATCATGAAAGTAGGGATCTTGTAGTAACCCAGTGACACGCAGAAAACGAATAGCCACTGAAGCTCTTACGTGTCTTGTTTCCAGCTAATTCTCTCGACCCTATAAGAAAAACTATAAAAATTAGCTATTATTCTCTAACACAACGTGTGTGTTGTTTCTTAATGATTTAATACTTACACACATGTATAAAACATTCTTCGAATCTTCAATTATAGATAAATATTCGGAAAGATGTTTTATTTTGCGATTATATAGTTTTCTTTTCGAAAAGAAACAGAGTTTTTTTTCTGAAACTAAATTCCGAAATTTCGTCGCGGAAGCAGAAATAAGGAAAATACACGGTGCGATAATGAGTACAATCGCGATTCGGGGAGTAGAGTTATGACTTGTTCTCTCCCCTATCGCCTTTCGGCTCTGAAATTTATGACGACGACAATGTTGAGTCCACACCCTTTGTCTTGCTCCTTCTCGCATCGCCAGGTTACAGCAGGAACTTTGAAGACTTTAATCATACAGATCGCCTAGCGCCAGTCATAAATATCGCCGATGCAAGCTCAGGTTGGCGCGCGTCCAATTTCGTTTAACTCCCGCTTAGCCACCTTGGACGCGGTTCCGTTCCGCATTTAGCAAATTCCACATCTTTTTCTCGTTTCCCCTTCGTCCGCACGCTCTCGTCGTTCTCTTCCGCTCGCGCTTCGTAATTCCGCAGCTGCCGCGACTTGAGAGAGTCGCGCGCGAGACTGTCGGCGGTTATACAATCTACATGATGGGTAGAGATACGCGCGCCCGTTCGTATTTTCGCGACATTCCTGCAGTTCCAAAGCGTACCGAGAATATCTCGCGGCGTCGCCCATGCCAAACGCGAATAGGATCAACGTTAATCTACTTGCGGAAGCCGCGACACAAGGTAGGAAAAATTCTCCTGATAAGAGTAAAGAAGGAACCGTCAACCTTAATTTGGCGCATTTCTTCATATTTCACAAAGAAACGTAAATATAATAAACAGATACGTTGAAAATTGAATAAAGCTGCGTTTGTAAAGTGAATTACACACACTCACATATATTACATAAAATTATTTATTTGATATTTGATGCTTCCGCGGTGTACTTATTGCATTAATATCTGAAAATGGTTTTCGGGGTTGAACCGCGTTAGTGTCATTTTTATAAAAATGACACTAACGCGAAAACCATCTTCAGATATTAATTATTTATTTCTTTTACATACATAAATGAATAATTTTCTGGCCTGTAAAATAATAATAAATGTATATTTAATAATAATAATATATTTAATAACAATAAATGTGTATTTAAACGTGCATAATATTTTGATATAATTCAATTTGTTTTTTTGTTTTTTTTTTGTGAAGACTGAATAAGATAGTACGCGCGACCGTGTTTGGAAGATTGGTTTTCCAGATAAGAATTAAACTTAAGAAACGTATATCAGGGAAAAAGACCGAGATAGCGAGTATAAGCGCGAGGGGTTTGAGGCGAGAAACTCGTTTTTCCCGAGTTGGAAAATTGCGGTCGCCTTTATTCTGAAAACTTTCTCTTTCTCTTACACGGCACCGCTAAGGAGAAACGGCACCGTGAGTTCGACGTGTACCGCATTAGCAATGCTAAAGTCGCGAAATGTGCCTGCTCGAGAGAACGTCGTTATTGGGCGACGAAGAAAATTGTAGCATCCTGAGGGAGGAAAGCGTTATTGCGGAAAGCAAGTTGCGGTGACCGAGTTCTCTTGTTTGACGGCTTTTTTCGTAATCAAGATTCAATTTACATTAGATTTCTTTGTTTCAACCATTGGAGTTTTCCATTGTAACCGGAGAACGGTAATCACCGACGTTACCTAATGGCAGCGAAGGTACGAATACGAGTTGAGAGAATAGAAGGTTTTCGTCAGCGCGATCGCGTTTTGCGGTTATGGCCGTCATCGTCGAGCAAACGAACGAGCAAAAAGGCGGATCCGCCGCCGACTAAAGAAAATAACGACCGAAACAGAGTTTATTCACGTAATTTGTATAATTATACGGAACCAACGTTGGCACTTAAAGGTTTATGTATTCACGCGCTCTGGAATTGCCAGACAATCGCCGGTGGCAGGGTTAGTATGGGGTGTACAAGGGCCAACTGTGTATTTACGAGAATGATGGCGGGCACTCTTAGTCTTTACGATCGTCGTAAACACTTAACAAGCGCAACGGTTGCTCTTGATAGGTACTCGTAATTCAACGTTAGACACTACTCTAGATGCGTCGATGTTTGGCCAGGTGCGCGTCTAGTAACTTTATAGGCGACGGCAGTAACTCTGCCGCGAACCGACTTAAAAATTCCAACCCCGGGGACGAATTGGACTCTTCTCGTTCGGAAATCCCGGGAACCTGAGATTTCCCCTGCTTTGCGGCGGTCTCTTTTTGTCTTGCTCTTCTTTTTTTTTTTTTTTTTTTTTAACGGGATAATCGCTAAGAGCGATAGTGATTGCCGATATTCTCTTGAAAAATTATTTTAAAATACAACAAGCAAGAGCGTAAATTTCTCAGGTCTATTAAAAGCTGAGCGGCGATCATGCGAGAGAACGTAATTCACGTGCAAAAAAAATAAGACGCACATTTTAAGGCAAAACCTCCCGAAGCACTTTGTTACATTGCGTGCTTGAATCAAGCCGGTTGCGTTGTTGGTAGTTTTTTTTTAATTAGAAAATTAGGCAAATTTGCATAAATGCTGTAAATTATTTAACATCCTTTGATTTGCATTATCTTCGTTAATAATTTGAATAATTAAAATCACGTAACTTTTTTAATGAATCATCTGAATTAATAACTGGCCTTTCAATAATGCACATTTAATTTAGAATTGAAATTCGACTCGGTTTAAATTTGTTTCTTTCGCGCACCGTGGTGCATCGTGCGGTACGACACGCGGTTCGCCCATCGTGATAGAAACTATGCCGAAGGATACATAGTTGAGCGATGTCGCGCGAAGCCGACGACGGAACAGGTCGGATGACGCAAGCTTTCGGGATTTCTTGTTCAAGGTAATCGTGCACATCGAGGACGGGCCAGTCACGGCCAAGGACACCCGTAAAAAAATCCTCTCCTTTTTTTTTTCTCCAGTGCGTTTGCCGCGGGCTGACACGAGCAAATCTGCCGGGAGTGACAGCGGACGAGATCTCAGTAGATACATTAAAATGATTGCAATTTTTTGTTTACGACCACGAAAGAGAGAACGGTTTAACTAGCCGCGATGTTCGCATAGAGTTCTTATATAGAAAAGTATTATTTTTTTTTTTTTTTTTTTTAAGACAATATTACAATTAAATGGTTTTTTGTCAAGAAAGTCTCTCGAAAGTTTCTTTTTTACAGTTACATAATAGTTAAAAAGCCGATTATCGTTTTCTTTTTTTGTTCTTCCGCATTAAGCAACCCATTAATGACGCTATCAAGGCTAGTGATGTGGTAGCGGGATCGCTAATTCCGATCTTGATTAACTTACCGCCGAGCGAAGCCGGAGTATGACTTTGCATAAGTCGCGCGCGTCCGGAGATTAATCTCGGCGCAAACGTCATTAGGCCGCTGCACTCTCGAGACTTTCCCTTTATGAACTTTCCCGAGAGAACCTACCGTCACAAATATCATTATTTACATTATCGAAATTTGTTTTATTTATTTATTTATTTTTTTTTTTTTCATTTCCGCAGCAATTGCGGATCAAGATATAAGTTTTTATCGCTTGATTTATTAAATACAAATTTCGAAAGAGGAGTTTCTTTTTTCAAAACACACGTTTTTCTATGCGTGTTAAATTTAACGAATTTTAATATCTTTACAGTTACAATAACTGTGTAAAGATAAAATTGTTATTACTCTCTTAAAAGTATGTTCTTTTTTTTTTTTCAAAATAAGAAGAAATGAACACTTTGTGGTTCTGTGTGCGACGTAACAAATAAGAGGATGTTAAATATCTCGTTAAAAGTTAAACTTTCACAATGCATTGTGTCAAAGAACGAATGCTCTCGGGATACGCTTGGCCATCGATAGTCGATTTAGTGTAGAAGTAACAAACAAAGACCGTTTGAGCAAGTTAAAAGGTGCATTAATGTCAATAATCAGACTGTCCCGCGGCTGTTCTTCTCTCAGCATGATTTTCGGTCTCTCCTTCTCTTCGATCTTCCGTTCGGGATTATCGTATCTATTTTTATTCACTCTGGAACGTGCTTCTGGCAAAATTGTTTAAGAGTTTTTCTCGCGGGAACACTGCACACGCGATCGACGATTGTCTAATTTTATCCTGTGCGTGTACTTCACTGCTCTGCACTCTTTCTCGGTCTATATATAAGCCATATCAAATACATGTGGTTTTTTTTTTTTTTAGACATTTTATTGTCTGATAACATCGGAATGTGATGAAATATTTAAATAAACGTCTGTGTACAAAGATTTGAAATTACAAACACATATAATTTCGAAATGTCGACATGATACATTTATTTTAAATGATATATTTCCTGACCAACAATATTGAACATAAAATTGAAGACTCACGACAAAATAATCTGTCAAACGGTATTTCGAATACACGGTAGCGACGTATTTCTCGTCGATTGGCGCAACGAAGAAGCCAAGAAGCTTTTGCTTCTTCGCGAAGCTATTCGGTCATCCCCAATCGTCTTAACAAGCCATTTCCCCGCGATCGATAGCAAGGTGCTTTTCCCGCACTTCTGCTTACCGACGCAGTTTTCGGATCCTACAAGGTGGATGCGACCCGATGCGTCTCGACGTGCATCCTCCACTCGTATTTCTCGAGAGAGCGAGTCATTTGGTGCTACGCGTTCGGAGTGCGCTCTCAGAGAGAAGCCCTAGTGGAGCTTACGCGGCACAACAAGCCATTGTGCACGGATTCGTCGTGCTCCGTCGTGCCTCTTTGATCCCGTCCTTCAGATTTCTATATCTTCCTTTAACAGCCGCGTCGAGGGTGGCGAGGTTGATGAAGCGTTTTCGAAAAAGACGCGCACATGCCCGGTTTTTTTTTTGAGACATTAAATTCCTACAGTATATAATAACGTGCGTGTGTTTGTACATTTTGTCAATATTGTATCGCGCGCGCGCGCGCGATCAATTACATTTTACAAAAATATCCCTTACGCTCTCTTGTCGGCTAAAGAAATGTACGTAAAAATATATGCGTAATGTGTGTGCGTAATTCTTTTGTGCTGTCGACAACTTTGACAAATGATCGAACGGAGCGGGAAAAGGTCCCGTCGAAACGAGACAATTAAGCGACGCGAATCTCACCAATCCTAATCGGTTCGTTGTGAATTCATAAATCGACGACGAGGAGAGAGGAGGACGGCGATAGAAAATGCGAGAATAAATTAGTTCGACACGTGAACGTGTCAGCGCGCTCGTTTAAAACGAACGTCGCGGTTTTTCTTGATTTCGAAACGGCGTCGAGAGTACGTCGTTTATTATTTAAATTACACGGGCACACACAATCGGTGCCCGATTCATATACATATATATATATATCTCTTATATATATATATATATATATATCTTCTCCTCTCCTCTCCCCTTCTCATATATGCCGGGTACGATCGTCTGTGCGCGCGTACAATACAACAAGCCGGAGAGACGTGAGGGATCGAACGCATCTGAATGCGCGCCCACATGGCGCATTATATACGCGCTTTGCGACATCGATGACGTCGCGCGACGGAACGCAAAAGCGCATACAAGTTATCGCTCTACGTCGGCAACGCTCTCGTAACGATCAACCGTCGTCTTTTGCGAGTCGCAGTGTTGTACGATATTATTTTTTCTTTTTTTTTTTTTTTACACGCGACATACTTTTCTCGAACTTGTTAGAGAACTTGTTGCAGTTGTTGCAATTTGGAATATTTTAACTTGACGGTGTCATTTAACGACGAAGAAAAAGTAAGTTATCTCATTAGCATTTTAAAATATGCGTGGTGTTCTTTTTTTTTTTTTCAGTTAACTGTTAACGCTTGCTTAGTAAAAAGCAACGCAATACGTGAGAAAGGCTCGACTTGAAAGCGTCAATTAATCCATGTTGAATCAGATGTCCATGACTTTTCGGCAAAACGTACGTGTTGTTTTTTTTCCTCGTCGTGGTGCGCGCTACGTCATACCGAGATGAACCCGCTTGATTAACTGCGAGCGCTGTTTTCTCTCTTCGGAGAATCGCCGTCAGTTGTCAAAAGAATTAGTTTTTGCGCGCTCTTTTTCGATTGCTAGAATGATGTCAGCTGAAAGGCCGTGTTCGTCTTAAGCTCTTTGTCCGCTACGAGAAGAGGAGACGTGTATTCCGCGCGATGGAAACGCATGTTTCGCGCGGTTTCCCAACGGTGCGCGCGAGACCGACAGTTTTTGCATAATTTTACGTCAATCACCGGCTGGAGAGTCACGGGTCTCGTTGGGTTACGCAATGAGCAACGATAGGGATCTCCTCTGAAAAGCTGGGGAACGGAGCTCCGACCGAAGCGATTCGTGTAATTTGTCTTTGTTCGACGATGTGACCGGGCTAATGTTGGCAGACGACGGTAGCGCTCACTCCGTTCTTCCTTTATTTCAGAACGAACTTTGTCTTTGCTCTTCATCCGTGTAGCGCACTCTCTCTCTTTCTCTCTCTCTCTTTCTCTCTATTCCGACGACGTATTCCCAAGTGAATCGCCGGGCACAATTAACGTCTATCTAAACTACTGGACGACTACTATCTGAGACCGAGCGTATCCGATGCAATTTAGGAGACATCCTCTCTTCTGTTTCTCCTGTGTGTCTTCCGCAACAAGCGGTTCGCGAAAGCCATACACTATGATGACGTCGACGACGACGACGACGGCGACGGCTTTGTGACAGTAATTCGCTTTTGTCCGATAACCTCAGACAATTAATACTGAACTGTGCTCTATGTGCGTCATCGTGCAGTTGCACGATAGCGGCTCGTCGTCGCTGCCGGTGAGATAGTTGCGTAACACCCTTCGCATGCATGTCGTAACCCGACGATAGTCGACAGCGGAAGCTTCGGTCTCTAAGCTTTCGGTCTCTCGACACTTTCTAGACTGGATAAATTATTCGAGATGTTTCACATAATTGTCTCTACGTACACGTCGCTGTATTTTTTTTTCTTTATAACGAATTTATTATTTACAAATTATTTTCTTTCGGGTTTTTAATAAAAATTGGCAATTAGAAACAAAAAGAAGATCGATATATCGATATGCGATATATATCGATATGCGATATATATCGATATGCGATATATATCGGCTCAAAACGCTACTTATTGTTAGTATAGTAGTACTATGTACTTATTGCAAAAAAAAATATTTTGTATCGACGCGATCTACGTTACATTTTTAATGTTCCATAAAAAATTTATTTATTCACGTATAAACGTGAAGATAAGCGCGATTCTAAATAGACATATTAACTACAACGAAAGAATCATTAAAGATTTTTTTCTGTTGTGAGACCCACAAAAATTATGACTGGGAGAGAATAAAGGGAAATAATGGGTCGTGAACATTACTAGTCAGAATTGAAATCCATTTGGATGTGTCGTTCGTATCATTTTTTTTTTTTGCGACATTACGAGGGGGACAATTTTGAGCTCGGTTCACGGGGGGTGCTGCAGGGTGCCCAGATGGGCGAAAGGTAGGAAAGGGGCAAGGGGAACAAAAGAACAGCATGCGCAGCAGCGTCGATCGGTGCAAAGCAAGGCTCACATTCGTTTATTCATTTCGTTCCTCTGCCAGAGACGTGATGAACGCTTGGCAACAGGCTTAACAGGGGTTGTCAATCCTACATCTACAGATCGCCACTATGCTACAGTCTATATATACCGTTAACCGCGCGAATATATTCGCAGATTCGACCAACGAACTCGTGACTGATATCGTGACTTTCATGACACGCTTTTTTTTGTAGAAACCAAACGTATAATTTACAAACAAGTATTAAGACTGTACAATATATAGTAGGAAATTTATATAAAGTTTATAATAGCAAAGAAAAGAAATATAAAGAGAAGAGAATTATTTTACTTTTCTTTCGAATTTTTGTACACGATGTGCTTTATTTTCTAAGTTTAGAAAAATTGATATTTAAGAGAAAATCATATGATTCTCATTGTTTTCTCTGTATCTATGATTATTTCATTTTTAAATTTTGTCCGAAGCTTGTGTGTTGTGACCACGGATTTTAAATAGATTAAACTAAAACCTTTATAAATAGATAAAAACTAAAACTCTTTAAATCATATCAAATGTCAAGTTTGAAAAAGACGTTTTTCAAAAAAACAGAAAAATACGTTCGGATTAAACTCCGTATAAATAAACGTGTTGCGTTGCGGCTTCGTTTCATTTCTGCAAAATATTAGTTCGAACATATCACACGTCGCTTTCGGTAGTGGACGAGGGAGAGAGGAAGGAGGAGACGTGGTGATAAACCCTCACGGTGTACTACCGGAAATAACATATCCAACCTCGATAAACCCCTTGCTAGGGTGTCTCGCACGGCAATACCGACCGGTCGGTGTTTTCCGAGCAAATATAATAGGAAACCGACGTGAAAGTTTCCTGCACATGCGTCTCACATGCGCTCCGCGAAGGATTTCTTTTATCTCTTCTATTGTGCAACCAGCTTGTCCACGTGGCCGATAGCGATAGGGTTGGTGGGATCGATAGCGTGCGAGTCGAATCGATAACAGTCGCGGGCCTCCAGGTGCAACCTCTCCCACTTCTTCCCCTACTTCGGCACCTTTTATCTTCGACTGTGGCTGACCCTCGTGTTACTATGCAAGTCTCGTAGGAATTTGCGACGCTCCCAGACTGCACTTGCGAAAGCTTAGAAAAGAAAGCTAAACATTTATCTCCTCCAAGTTTTTTTTTACCTTTATTGCAATTTCTATTTTTTTTAACGTTGAGCAATTTTATAGCATTTATTTTTATTATACTGGATTCTCTTTTTTTATCTTTTCTGTAATGTAGTTTTGCTACATTGTGATAAGCTGTTTAATTTTGTCATGCAAAACAATTATTCGCTAGAATAACGATAATAACGTTGATATTTAATTTTTATTGATTGTGGCTTAATTTTAATGCGCTCGCAATTCGGAAGAAGCAAAATCACAAAGATAATTAACTCAAGAAAATCTATCTTGCTTGCGAAAGTTGATTCCTCACATACTCTCGGTGCTCTCGACAGGTTCTGGCACAGTGTAGTGCGACCCAGCTGGGTAAAACGATATGCTACCGGCAGACAAGAGAAGAGACGCTTTTATCGGTCGTAAAACAACGTTAGGTATTCACGATAACGAGGGAGTCGCAAAATGCCGTAGGAACGAGAAGCAAGAGACAGAGAATGCGAAGGGAAATCCAATCGCTGATGGGGAACACACGCGATAAGCTCGCAGAGCTTAACATATAAATACGTGCAATGCCGTTTATTCGTGATTACGTATAATATTTTTACTGTGTCAATGAACAATTTAAGATGTCACATAAACGAAATAAATTTGAGCATCCGAATAAGAATGATTACGCGCGAAACGATTTTGCGAGGTTTCGTTAGGAGAAAATTCGAAATGTCGAAGATAATTTTATGGTGAAACGAATCTCAACGCGAGATCTGCCAAGAAGCGATGTGTGTCGCATTGATCCTTGTTTAACAGAATCCCGAGCTCAGAATATCCAAGTATATAATGTCGAGATTTAATCGCGTGAAAAGATATAACGTAACTGTGGAAGCAAGCGCGACGAGTTTTATGTCTCTTCGAGGTGATGTCAACTTTCCATAAGCGACGTAGCAAAATTTCTTTATGAGAGAAAACGACTGATGGCAAAGGCAAAGGGAAAGAGGAGTGTCGTGCAACCTGGACGCGTCATTTCCGGCGGCTAGCACTTCGCGAGGCGAGGTGGAAGTTGATCGAACGACGAGGAGGTTGACGAGGGAGGGGGGGGAGGAAGGTAAGGGACGAAGAACATTATCCGCCGCACAGAGTCGTAAACTTCGAAGGAGCTTGTAATAACGATAAAACACGACGAGGAAGCCTGGCCGAGCGGAAAAGCTCTCTCTTGCTTTCTCTCTCTCTCTCTCTCTCGCCCGCTTTCTCCTGTATGCGTTCAAACCCGACGAAGTTGGGCCGGAAGTAGTAAACTCGCTCCGGAACCCGGGAAGCCGCTGCGCGTTAACTCCGCTCGTCGGACATCCCTTAAAATATTATATACACGTGGCCGGACTTAGATTGGACTGGAGCTTCACGCCGCTAAACACTCGCGCTGATACGTTGCTCGGCGCACCGTTTAAGAATCAATTTGCGTGCGGAAACTCAGCTGATAGTACACGCTGCTATTAATATCCTGCAACGCTGCACCTACGCGATACTTGATACCTTCTTTATTACTCTTTACCCTCAATAATGCGAGCAGGAATTAATTAAATAAGTGACAAAAGTTTCGTTACATTTTTTTGTTCATTATAAAAGAAATACAGCGATAGATATTTAATATGGTTCTGTAAAGAATTTGTTCAATTACGTCAATCAAATTTCGTGTGTGTATTTATAGAGATCAAACGACAACAAAGAAAAATCAGAGTTTTTGATTATTTCTCCTCCGCTAGAAAAACAGAAGACTAAGTTTCTAAATCATCGCGGCACACTGGTAGGTCACTCTGATGTCAAGACCAGGACAAAAGCCTATCGGGATGAAAAGAGAGAAAGAGAGAAAGAGAGAAAGAGGAGGGAGAGGTATATTACCCTTTCTCCCTTCATAAAATAAGAGAGGAGTCGAGAAACGGCTTAGAGAAAGAGCGGGCCGAATCGGAGAAGAGAGAGAAAGCCGGTTTGAACATCGATCGCGGCCGGCCGCGTTACGGGCGTATGCTCGGGGGCCGCACCGGCTTTCCCGGTTTCCGGAGACTCCCGAAAGCACCCTCGAGTTCTCGCTTCACGGTAATTCTCCGGCTGATGAGGAACCCCCAAGCTCTCTCTCTCTCTTTCTCTTCTCCCTTCCTCCCTCCCTTCGTATCTCCACCGTAATTCTCTTTCCCGTACGTACTCGCGCCGCGAGCGTCTATTTATTTTAACGACCGACTAATCCACTACGTGCGTTCCGGCTTTTTGCTCGTTATCAGAGACCTGACGAGAAAGGGCTTGATGCAGAGACTGCTGCTGCGACGACTCATCAAATTATACATCGGTCTTCCGAATATACACGTTCGAATATATCTCAGATATTTCAAATTTATTTGGGGAGGGGAGAATATTCGCGGATACACTTATTGTTTCAACACTTGTTGTTGTGATCGTTAATGTGAAGCCAGGTGTTTCGCAATCCATTATTTCCCTTTATTCTCTCCTATTCATAATTTTTGTGGGTCTCACAACAGAAAAGGATCTTTAATGATTCTTTCGTTGCAATTAATATGTGAGTCTATTTAGAATCGCGCTAATCTTCACGTTTATCAATGAATAAATTTTTTATGGAACATTAAAAATTTAACGTAGATCGCGTCGATACAAAATAATAATAAATCTTTGTTGCACTAAGTATGTAGTGTTACTATATTAAGTAGCGTTTTGAGCAGAAATAAAATTTTTCTATGCAAACATCATAATATCGCATATCGATATATATATCGCATATCGATATATATCGCATATCGATATATATCGCATATCGATTTTGTTTCTGCCGATTTTTATTAAACCCGAAAAAAATAATTTGTAAATAATGAGTTCGTCATAAAAGAAAGTAAAATACAGCAACGTGTTGTAGATGCTTGGTCTGTAATTTCTGTTTGTTTGAACAAAATAGGAATGTAATAAGTATGATTTTGAAACACATTGAGTAGAAATTGCGGGTTGAGCATTTTTAATGTGTGTCTCAATCACGCTTAATTGTAAGTAAAGATAGTCAAGTTATCTCGATACGATCATCTTGCTCGATATCGAGGTTGCTTCGACATCGAAGCTTCTCCCCATTTGCGGAATCGTGGTTTGCGGAAAGAAGAGTCCGGTGGATAAAATTATGACCGGTCCTGGTGGGGGGGAGAGGGAGGAGGGCGGCGATGAGTTATCGTTTGCGATTGTTACCGGCTGTATCGCATCCGGGCCATAATTTTACGGGAGATTCGCGGGACGCGGTTTTATTCGGATCACCGCGAGAGAGGGCGAAGCGGAAGAGAATTTCGCTCTCTTTTTCGCGCTGCCGCAGAACGAGTTATTTACCGGGTTGGAAATCGTTCGCGCTTCTAATCCCAAATAAAAGCGTTCGGCGGCAGCGCGTTGAACGGCTCTCCGTTTATCCCGCCAGCTCGTAGAGGACGGGCTTGCCAAGAGATAAACGTCGAAACGCTCGAACTCACATTCATACTCGGGTTATGGATAGAGTATTTATTCTGGGATCATTGAGCGCGCACGGCGAAACTTAGGTGCGCCGGCGCCGCGCCGGAAAAACGCACGATGATAAACTTCCACAGAGACATCGTAGAATTCTCTTTTTATATTGAAAGTTTTCTCTTCAATGTATTTAAAGAATAGTATTGTACAATTTTCTTGAAGATTGCTACGTTTGGTAGGGGAAAAAAATCATTTTTCAAGAAATTATTTTTCAGACCTTTAAGTCCGAAATCTAAAGTTGTAATATCTTGTAATTTTTTGCGAGATAAAACGGAGTTATGAACAATCGAGTGTTATGTTCTTCTTTACAGGAGTCTATACGATCACGCGTGGCGATGGATTTTACCGGTAGTGTGGGTAGGATAGTCGAAGATCCAAAGGAAGCCAAGGACATAGCCGAGAACGAGGGCATGGTCTGGCGACGGAGATGGCGACCGTTCTCGCGAACACCACCGGGCTGTGCCATGATGAGGCTGCATGGACTCGACGGAGGTATACACGTTCTACAGCCTTGGTTTCACGGCGGTCTGAAGAGAGAAGTCGCGGCAGCCATTATAAGAGATCACGGCAGTGTCGACGGGTAAGTTCTATTCTATCTTGACTTGACTTTCTCTCGTTACAAAGACACGAATTGAACTTCTCAACTGCAAAAAGACTCGCAAAACCTTGTTCTTTATTTGTAATTGGAATTTTGTCTAAGCTGCCAAAAATATTTAAAAACATTACAAAGTAAAGTTTTAAATCTGAGAACTTTTCAGTAGTTATCAAAACCTGACATAAATAATTACGCAAGACTAGAAATGTTGAACGAATTAAACTTTTTATGGAATCAAATCTGTAGAGAATAATTTCAAACTGATTCGAAAATACGTATCTGCAAATTGACGTTTTGGCATATCCAATAGAAAATTGATTTCTCTTGATTGCAAACTTGATTGCAAAGAACGTTCCGTCAAAGCTGCACTTTTGAAGTTTTCGGTCGTTTCTCTCCGATAAAACGCTCGATCGCGCTCGGAAGTTGATAGAGCGTCGTTGCAGCGACCGGCGGTAGCGACGACGACAGCATCGTAATGACGTTTTCCCCCCTCTTCTCTCCGAAAATCCCGATTGCGTTGATGTTGGCGATGATAACTATCATCATCCAAGGCGGGAGAGGGTCCGCCTCGAACCGGTTGAGAGTTACGACCTCGAAGCTGCCGGCGTGGACGACACGCCTGGCTGGCGCTTGCGTAATCTTCATCGCGATTATTACGAGCGATCGTAAATCACGATCGTGAATTCCTATCGAACGTCTTCCACTTCTTTCGCCCACCTCAGCACACACACACATTCGTCGTTTATTTTTCGTTTTAGTTATCTCGGTATACTATTCTTTGCTAATTCGCTCGCGCCTTTCTGCGTGCCTGAATTTTAATGGCGATCCTCGATCTGCGTCGAACAACGCGCTGTCTGTTTATTCGTATGACCTTTTTTTGCGGTTTTATTTTAATAATATATTATCATGTTCTTGTCAAAGAAGAGAGAAAAAAACTTACACAAACAAATAAATTGTGTGCGCGACGAAAAAAAAAAAAAAAAACTAAGAATTAGCAAGAAAAGTAAGAAATAAGCGAGTTGGCTAATATTGCACGGAATTTTTATATATTACGCATTGTTTTATATTTTCTCTCAATGTATTTATTATTTAGTTATGCCCGCTTTGTTCCGAACGAATCCGTCACCGCGACCACATTGACCCTCGCATTTAACCCGTATTGACCCCGTAATCCGAGCAACCGTTACACGTGTGGACACGCCCTTGAAACATTAGGAAATTATTAATATCCCAAATCAGATTTCATTATGTTTGCATAGGCACTCTGGGACATTACTCCCGAGAGTGCGTTATTTATTTAACGGAGCGGAATCGTATATGCGCGGCGGCGTCACGTATCAGATAGAAAAAGACTGGAGGAAAAAATACGTCTGAGAGATATATAAAATATCGCATCACGAAATTCTTAGATAGAGAAACAAATTTTAAAAAAGACTTTAAAGTATCACGTAGAATCGATTATTTGCTCCGAACAGGTCGAACTATTAATATTAAGCGAGAGACTTTGTGAGCGTTCGTGAAGTTTTAACTAAACGTTTGATTTGTCCCAAAGCTGAGATGATTAAAATTGTAAGTGACTTTCTACATGTGTGTTAACTGCGTTAAATCCGTTGAAAAAAGCACATAAACTTTAGCTGTCAAACTATATTGCGAGATTGATGAAAAAAAATAAAATAAAATGCGATACATTACCAACGTCCAAATATTATAAAAAACATTTACAATTATTGATTGCCTAGTTGTCAAAATAAAACCGCGGAAAGATTGCAATATTTCTCGACGCTCGATTTGAAACATAAGTGGATAACAGAGTCGCCGCTCGCACAACGCGCTCGAATCTCTTGACACCACTTTTGTGTGATTTTTCTTGCCTCCGTCATACTCGAAATTGTATTTAAATGGTTTTTTTAGTACTGTTTTTTATATATATATATATATATAAATTGACTTTCGTATCGAAATCAAAAAATCATTTTACCACTTTTGTTTGACAGCTGAGTAAAATGACAGATAAAGTTGCCAGATAATAAATAGCTCGTTCATGTGATGAACGTGAACAATTGCTACTAAAAGTTTATCGCATCGACGAAAGGAAATAAATAATTGTTTGCAGATTTTTTGATTATAGCAAAACTACTTGTTTATTTCCACACTAATGAAAAGCTGATAAAAAATAGAGTCTAAAATATTTTGCACGACAATCGAGTTCTGAGAATATTTTTTCATAGAATAGGATTAACTTTTTAAATAGTACAGTCGCGCGATAAATACTTCAAGTAAAAGTTTTAGAAAAAAAACTTTATTTTAGGGCAAACTAACTTTTTGAAAATATTAGAAGAGAAGTTACGTAAACATTAACAAGTCACATCGGCTCTTACTGGTTTTTTTTTTTTTTTAAATGTTGCGACTTTACATCTGAAAGCCTTGGACTCTTTCCTGTTCAGATAAACAGCGTCACTGCAGATTAATGATTTTGAAACCGCGTCAGATTTCTTGGCGACGATTGTACATTCCGATAATGGAAACTTGATCATCCATCATCCATCGATGACCTCACGACTGTAATGTCGCGGCGCTGTGTTTTGCCGATATTTTGATTTGTCGTTTTATTTCTTTCTCGTTCTTCCTGTTCTTCGATCTCATCTTTTATTTGCCGTACCGGCGCCGGGAATCGCGGATAAATGGTTAATTAACGACGCTCTTCCATCTATCTCGTCGCGCTTAGCCCCGGGTAATTGAGTGCTCGGGGATCACGTAGTTGTCTCTGGGTTTTATGTCCGTTCAGGGAGGTTCGTGCATAAATTTGCATAATCTCGATTGTACTCCGCCTCGCCGCCTCCGCCGTATTCTCTTCCTCGTATCTTCTCGCTTCCTACCGACAATGAGGAAAAGAAGAGAACATGAGAGACGCGTAGCGAGAGGATCTTGCTCGTCTTTCTTACCTGGCACTCGAGCTGGCTTCGTTTGCTCGGCGAGAGAGTTCTTCTTGTCTCATGTCATCAATATCGTCGTTGTGGTCGTACTCGTTGAATGTGAAAAAACTTTCTAATCGATTCCGCCCTGGACATTGTCTACTAATCGCCATTTCTCCTCTTTCTCTCTCTCTCTCGATGTTACAAGTTAGTTCTCGAGGTAGCTTGACAGATAGTGGAGTTCTATAGGCATCGTAGCGACGGACGAGAAGCTCCTTTGTACTATACAGAGGCCGTAACATCGTTATCCTAACTCGGAATAGTCTTTGGACACATTGCCGTTCCGTGACAGGGACTGCGAGTCATCGCTATGTTATCTGCTAGCTTGGCACAGACGTGGAATATTCACTCACATGAATATTCCATTGGACGAGCATCGGGGTTGATGAGAGGCGATAACCGGACATCAGCGAACCTTATCTTCGCGCTGTGTACGG
The DNA here is from genome assembly GCA_014825475.1 of Pseudomyrmex flavicornis. NCBI lineage: Eukaryota > Metazoa > Arthropoda > Insecta > Hymenoptera > Formicidae > Pseudomyrmex > Pseudomyrmex flavicornis. The sequence continues at coordinate 20,664 of QVNW01003158.1, forward strand.
ATAAGAAGTATAAAAAATAGATCACATAAACCCGTTTTGCATTCCCGGATATTACCAATCATTCGTGTACAATAGTGACATTATTTTAAGAATCATCACCATCTGAAGACGAGTTGTTTCATAGAAAATTTTATTCGAGAAATGACGTAAGAATTTTTTTATAGGCATATACTATATAATTGTGCATTTTCCGATATTTATTATTATATTTGTACGCAACGACAATACGTATTCTTACAATTAACATGACATGTATTCTCATTAAATATTTTGTTCTGTATGTGTTTTCAGTGTGTTTCTGGTCAGAGAAAGCAAGAGCAATCCGGGAGCTTTCGTGCTGACCTACAAGTACAACGATAAGGTCTTTCATGCGCAAATCCAACCTGTAAGTACTCCAGTCTGATAGATAAATAGCGACAAATTAAAAATCTTTGTTGTTTTCTCATTAACTGCGGAAATTATCAAAATTTTTTTATCACGACTTTTAGATAGACTTACTATATTATTCAAATGTGTCAGTTCCATTGTTTCAGCGTCTTTTACATTATCTAAATTATCTTTTTCCAGATTTTTGACGAGCGTCGTAACTGCTGGTTGTACACGCTTGACAAAGGTGCGACCAAATTTTACGACTTGTTGCAACTGGTCGAGTTTTATCAGTTAAATGCGGGTTCGCTACCTACCCGGCTGACTCACTACGTGCAGAACGGTGTGAAGCTGCCACTTCACAAATCGGAGGACGGCGGCGCTTCGCCGTCGCCACCGGAAGGCAGCAGCCAGCGAATTACTACCAGCAGTGACAAGGTTATTGTCGAGCCGTGCAAGCCAAGCAGCATTTGAGTATAGGACAGTCGGCGACCCGCTGGTGTTGTCGACGGCGATCGTCTGTTTACCGCATGCGGCACCACCAACGGGCCCGTCACTATCACTGATAACGTTGTGATGATACATCGTACCAGCAACAGCAGCAGCAACAACAATCGCTTGGAGAATAACAACGGCAGCGGCGATGCCAATGGAAATCACAGCGATGTTTCAACGACACGGTCAGGTTGCTGGAGTCTATGTCTTTGCAGTTACAACAAGTGGGAATTGTAGCGCGACCAGCAGTAACAGAAACAGCAGGGCAATGCTCAAGCACGCGCGAATAAGAAACAGTTGTTTTGTTGTGAAGAAAGTGGGAAAGATAAAACACACATGAAGAAAGAAAACGGAGTGAACAAGAAAGTGACACGACTTGAGCATCATCGAGAACATCTTTGGATTGCGGTTCGTTCAACGGAGCAACACGTGTGGTGACGTCACTGGGTCGGCTGACCCGTGCAACAGAACGACCAATCTTTGGGCACGAAATACGCAATAAAAAGAAAAGTATAAGCGCCGCGAAAAAACATCTCAGAGTCGTTGTCGCTGCTAACAAAATAGCTGTAACAAATAAGTTTTTATTATCTCAATTTTTTATTTCTGTTTTGTTTGTCAAGAATAATGTGGCAGCGACTCTTACGCGGTAACAAAACCTCTTCGATATTTTTAATCGTTCATTACTGTGTTAGTTGTATAAAAAAAAATTTATTGTGTCGTCTAGAATTTTTCCGAACATCTTCTCTTATATTTTCTTTCTATTTGATATTCGCAATGATAAACGCGTCTAGACGATAAAAGAGATATCGGTTTTTTTTTCTCTATTTTCTACATGTCTATGTTCGCGCAAGTATGATGATTAAATTGGTAACTCTGCGTACGACGACATTTATTAAGTTGTTTGTGAAGTTTTATTTTGTGAGAAGATGAGAAAAACGCGATTTCATACGTTTGCGTGGTGATGCATGCCGTGTCATGTATGAATGAAAAAAAAAAAAAAAAAAAAAAAAAAAAAAAGAAAGGAAAGTGTATCGTGGAATATGATACAGTTAGATAACAATATCCTAGTAAACCTGCAATACAAGAAAAGAACACAAATATGAAATTTAGTCTTTCTGCGTGTGCGTATACGCAGTTGCGAACGAATGCTGCATATGTGTGTGCGTATGTAAGAAAAAGAGAGAGAGAGAGAGAGAGAGAGAAATAGATGCTCGATAATATTGATGCATGATCTTCCCCTCCTTTATCCTTTTTTCTTTTTTTTTTCCTATTTGACGCGCGTTGCGCATAATTCTTGCGTTCAGTTGTTTCTCGAAGAAGAGAATGCGCGACAAAATCAACCGCGAGACTACCACACGACTTTGTCGCTTGACAACGATGACGAGCTTAAACGGCGAGAGAAAATCGGTCAAATCCAAGGGAGAGGAGAGAGAGTATGTATGTGTGTGCGTGTGTGTGTGTGTGTGTATGTATGAAAGCGTCAGCGTATTCCGTTCATTAGCTGTAAGGCTGTGTCAGACAAGATCGCTTGGAAACGATAATGTCTAGATTCAGGATTATTTCCAAGTTCAGAGTGTTCAAAATTAAGCGAGACAGTTTCTCGTCGAGGGGATAAGAAAAGGAAAACAAGTTTCTCATGGTGATGTTGAGGATGTCTCGCGTTTTGTTTACAAAATTTTTTATTGCGGCTTGCAAAAAGCCACGACGCGATAATTTGCTGCGGAACAAAGTGGCAAAGATCACATAATATTAATGAACATAAGGGATACAATACGATTAGTGTAAGAATCCTCGATGCGCGTTTGTCGAGAGCCAGAGGACATGCACGTAGTTTCTGATTTCTGAAAGTTACTGTAACGTGCTTTAAGAGATTCAGAAGCATGTGCCTCGGCAGACATGATCTCATATTTTACAGACGTTTTCAGTTGTGTAAGGCATTTGTTGTTTATAATATGAATTCGGAGATGAAGTTCAATTAAATTAAATTACTACTATAAAATCCTAAACGTGTTAAGGAACGCGTTAAAATCGAAATAAGGGAAGACGTGAGAAAATGTGAATGAGTAAGAGTGAGATAAAAATATGCGTATGTATATATGTGAGGAGAATAAAGAAGGGTTATGTGTGTGGGTTTAAATACAAAAGAGGTATATTTAAATACAAAAAATATATATACATATATATATTCATATGTTCTAAATTATATATGATTACTTTTATATTCAGGATATTATACTATCCGTCAAGAGAGGAACGAAAGAGTGAGAAAAAGAGTGTGAGAGAGAATGTGAGAGTGAAAGAGAGAAAAATGTTGAGGTGTGTGTGTGTGTGCGTGTGTGTGTGCGTGCGTGCGTGCGTGCGTGCGTGCGTGCGTGCGTGCGTACGTACGTGCGTGTGTGTGTGTGTGTGTATGTGTGTGAGAAGTTCGTGAGTGTAGCGTCATCGGTTACGAACGTTGTCGTGCATTCTAGATTTATAATGTGGAAGTTTTTAACGTAATGGTTTTTCAATAATAATGTGAAAGTCATTATAACGATAAAAAAAGTCAGAATCGGTGGGAGCTGTGGAGTGTGCAGGGTATGGACGTGAAAGACAATTATTTACGCAATGTATTATGATTCGTCGAAAAAAAACAAAAAATAACAAAAAAAAAACAGTACCAAACCCTCCGCACTTATTCGTATCTACTTTTTAATATATATATTTTTTCATCGATTATATATATTTATTTAATATCGAACGCGTGTAGCGCCTACGCGTCATGTCTTGAAGTGGTAATTCTTGCGTAATTCGAAGAAGTGCAGATCTTAAACAGATATGTAATAAACACACAAACACACACACACACAGACACACACACACCACGTACAATAAACACAGACAAAAATCGCATTAAATTTTAGAATAGTAACGCTTTATAGAGAACTAAATATTAGGATAACAAATTCTTCGTGAATGGGTATGAGAAAAACAATCTTCTGTAGAAAGGTGGTCCATAAACACGGCGTTCATCCCCGATCTGTTCGCTTGATGCCCTCCATCCTCTCATTAAATTCAACGGTAAAAGTAAATTATTATAACGAAATTACCTCTTTCGGATTACGCTTATAAATCGCGCGGAGAAAAATTATCCTTTCGGCCTTTCGTGTAAATATGTCTATTTAGGCCAAACCCCCTTAACATTTCTCCTTATCCTGATTATCCCGTCTGCTCGTGGTCTGTTGACAATTTGAAAATCAACTTTGATGAGCGGTTAATCAATCTTGATTTTTCAAGTCGACGCCGCGGAAATCCATAACTTCCGTAACTTCTCTAATAACCCGAAGAATCGAACGGAAACTGAGACAAACGCCAGGTTCCTGACCACCAAACGTATAAAAGAAGCTATAAATATTATTATGACGATTAATTAACTACATAAATTATAATAAAATATATTTTGTATTAATGTAGTCACGAATTAATGCAAGCAAACGCAGTGGTCTGTGAAGACTGAGAATCTAAGTAAAAAGAAAAGAAATGCGATAAAAAGAAAAAAAAATTTAGTCCTGTGCGAATTTCATCGACGTCTGTTACGAACAATAAAATGACCAGGTAACGGAAAGGTTAATAATTGTGTTTTTATTTCTATCCCAGGACAAAGTGTTATTGCGTTAAAAAAAGGTTTTTTTATTTCACATTGTATTGAGTGTTATTTATTGGCGTTGTAATCTAATTTAAGAGATTATTTTCACCTACTTTGCCTAACTACAAAAAAAAAAAAAAGATCAGTTTTATCTTTCTTCTTCGAGACTCTGTAGGATTATATTACGGCCAACAGCTTTGAAGTACATTGTCACGATGCAAATAAATGTCCACACTCGTGCTTGCGCGTACGATCGAATCATCCGCAGACGTTGATGAAACTCACATTGTCAGTCTGGCAAGCGAATGTTCCCGACGTAGAATTCGCTCTCGTCGGATCGCTCTCTAAACTCAATCAATCGCACGAGTTCGATTGTATAATACAAGCGGCACACAAATTCACCTCACTGTCTATTGAATGAGTGAAATGAAGGTCCGAAACAATTCGAGAATACAATGGCAGCCGTATTACTTGGCTCGGAAGAGAAAAACGGTAAACGTACGGAGTTCCGGCCAGGCTCTTTGCTGTTGTGCACTTCTCGTGAAATTCGCAACAAAGCAAAAACAGCTTTTAATTTGTAGAGCACATACGCGTGTAATACGATCATTTTTATATTGTCTCGTCGCGATATATTAATTATCTGTTTACAATTTCAATAAGAGGAAACAAAGCGAGACGTGTGAGCGATTCTTTTTTTTTTTTTTTTTTTTTTTTTTTCACGATATTCTTTTGATAGAATAAAAGAATGATTTAGAAGATGGCATATACGTGCATCGAAATTATTGTCTTTGACAAGCGCATCGCTTGAGATTAAAGTTTTTCACGAATTATTTTCGAAAAATCTTCGCGGAACACACGCAGAGTATCGCAGAGATTACACAGTCCGTGTTAACAGCATCAGTCATAGAAGCACAAGAACGCGATAAGAACAAATTTGAAAACTGGCAGGAATCGAACGCGAAGACGTCCAGACTGTTAAACTCACCAAGCATCCACTCCCCGTTCACTGATCAAGCAATCATAATAGTGATAATAACGATAAGCAATCGCGCTCTCCCCCCGACTCGGAGCGGGCGAAAATGCTTTAGAATGAAAGAATATGTGCACGTGAGGCGATTACCCTGGTTGAAAAATTGCGCGAAAGTGCCCTTCTTGCGTGTAATAGAAAATACGTAATTCAATACTTCACGACATTATGAGCCGTTGGGTAGATCAACATATTGTGTTGTATTTAGTAAAAATCTTTAACCAGATAATTCTTTGACATTTCTGTCAAATAAAAGCATACCGTCTCTTTTGCGAATATCATTATCACATAGCCAAACCGTTGTTTAATTTCGTTGTTCAACTTCAAAAAGTCTATCCGTGAAAGAAACAATGACATCTTTTTCTGATAAAAATAAATACACAACAACTAATTTATATATTTACTAGTTACGTACCAAACATTAAACTAAAATAAATTACATATTTAACACGTATTGAATTCTCTGTTAGTGACTTACATCGCTGTTTCACCTGACGGCTCATGCCAGTTAAACTAAAAAGGAGGCGAAATGTCCCATCGACAATCGCCACGTGCATCAATAATCGCGGAAACCGATTGATACATATTACAATTTCAGGTACTTGCATTTAACGAGATGCACTCCCGAGTTAAAAATAAAAATAAAAATAAAAAGATGACGACCGTTTTGGTGTATTCCCGTGGGAATGTTTTCAACCGGGATAAACCTACATGTAAGGCAGAATAAAACGAAAAAACCCAAGTGTCATTGTGTGCGTGTGTGTGAGACTGCGTGCGTGATGTGTGTGTGTGTGCAATAAGAGATTTAACGAATATATATAGAGAGAGAAAGAGAGAATCAGTATTACAACAAAAAAGAAGTTAAATCGTTATATACCGTTTCACGACCACACACTTTCGGAATTCAGGGAGAAAATCCGCGTTACGTTTGCACAGTAATGAACTCGAAGGAACAAGACAAGCGGGAGCAGCAGAAAATAAATATACTTCACACAGGGTGTTCACGACAATTTCACGTGTTTAAAAGCCACGAACGATCAAAAAAAAAAAACAAAACAAAACAAAACAAAACGCACAAATTACCGGACCTATTTTGCGGTCCTCGACTACCGTACATGTATATATAGGAATTTTTTATTTTCTATTAAAAAATTCGCTCGTGCGCGCGCAAAATGAAAAATAGCTTCCGTTCCACATCTCCGCATTACACATCTCTCGATCCAATTCGCCGAGTCTGTGGATTTCCATGTCGCGGAAGCGCGTTTCTCGTTGAAAAAGTTTCCGGAAATGCTCTTGGTACGATACCGAGATATTCCGGCCGAGAAGATTTTCACTTGGTTATTCACATTTGTTAACTGACAAATGAACATTAACAAAATATTACAGATAACTGAGCGGGGCTACATCAATGCCAATGACGGGCAATTATCGCGCTGGGTATATCTTCAATGATTGTAGGGACCAACACCTTACTGTTAGTAAATAATAACCGGCAGGTACCTATGGTCAGTGAGTAATATACTCAACCTAAGGGGTGTTATGAAATTTAAAATTCTATTTTGATTTTTTTTTCTTATTTTTTTTTTTTATAATGCTCTCACGCGTACATATATATCTCGTCTCGCGCAACGCGCGGCAGTAAGCCGCACGAAATAAAAACCTCGCGATCTCTCGAAGCAAGATGCGTGAATACCAAGTTTGAATGAAAGAAAGAGACGCGAAGCCGCAAGATTCATTTTTCCGGTTTCCGACGTATCGTGATATACTCCCGGCGAGATATACTCGCAAGTCGTGATCCGTTCCGCTAGAAACGGGACAGCACCAAATGGTTCGACATATCGACCTCCTCCTACTCGACAAAAACGCCTCCTCAAATCAATCCTCTTGTGTGCGCAATAATAAAAACTCGTTTCCTCCGAAACAACAATATTAATCTGCAATAATAATGTTAGCACCGTAGCGCCGCGAATACGCGAGAGTCATTGTTATATCTTTGTATGAACATTTAATACGCAATAAATATGTATGTCGTCATCCCGCATCTTGCGGTACTAATGTTAACCAACAACGCCTCTAGCTCATAGATATTTCATTTTATACCACGCATTTAATCCCCGTCACATTTTCCTTTCTATCCTGTAAATCGACTTTTATTATCTTGCAGGATGCGTATTTGTATTCCTATATTTGATCACTTGTTCGCGCATTGACACGTGGCTGTCATCAACGTGTCGGTCGCTCTCGTGGCAATCGGCGAGTGCGCGCGCGCAAAGCTGGCAACAGGTAAACGGCAGGTACGAGAGAAAAAAAAGAAGCGAATGAGACGCACAGGAGGAGGAGGCAGAGGAATGGGTGAGAGCGCGAGGAGGACAGGTGCGCCAATTGGTGGGGACAAAATGGCTCTCTCTCCGACTTCTCGAAGAGGTGGGAGCCTTTGAAGAACCCGAGGGACTCTCTGTTGCCGTCTGGTTTGTGGTGCGCTCGATCGACAGTCAAGCGCGGCAGGTCGTATCGACGGTGCGCGGTTTCTGTTGCCTCGTGTACAAATTCGCAACGACGACGTGGTGTGTGCATGTGCGTGCCCGTTCGCAATTTCTTCGCGATGCAAGAGTCCGACGACGTCGTCGGGGTGCACCGCACGTGATCGTGCGTAGGTGCGTGTGCGCGCGCGAAGCCGATTGCGCTTCACGCATGACCTCGGTAAGCGAATAATAATTCATTTAGTTTTTTTTTCTCAATTCTCTCTATACCGATTGAGTCAGAAAAAATGTCCTGGTGTAAAATTGTCTCGAAATGTTGAGAGCAAATAGATACTTTGCCTCGTTTAGTTGAATTGTGAAATTGCGAGAGATGTCTCTCTCTCTTTTTTTTTTTTTTTTTTTTTTTTTCCGAAAATTTAAACTGCATAATCTCAAGATCACAGATGAAACAGACTTTACATCAGCAGACAATGATTTCAAAAGTCAGATTTTAATATCATCTCGATATTTATACAGCGATTGTTTCGATTTTGCGCGTACGTGATTGCGCGACTGTTCTTACATCGGGTTTATGGTTGTCATTAGATGCGCGAGAATCCGATTACCGAGCTCGAATCGAATTAGAGTCGATTGACAGTAAATGGAAGCGAAGTGCACATGCTAAAAGAACGCAGAATATGCGCGCGCGAGTAACCGGACGACGCTGCAAGAAGGATTTCGCGGAGATTTCAACGATCGCAGTTAGAGACACAGATAGAGACGCGCGTCGACTTGACGGCGCGTCCAGTTTATTTATCGCACCATCGATTCCTCTTTTCTCTACGTAATATCGATCGATCTGTTTCTTGGAAATGCCGGTACCATACATGGAACCATATATAGTTCATGCGATGCACACACAAGAATGTTACTTACAAATTTTGAAGAATTTTTGCTTCTAAATAAAAGTGATCTTTTTTTTTTTGCTTTTGAGTGATGTCGTTCGACAGATCTCAACTATTGAAAAATAATATATCGTTATAAGATAAGTTAATTTTAAGCGATAATGAGATTTCAAAAATTCCAAGTTTTGGAAACAAGTCGAGAAGATGTTGATTTCTTTTTTTTCTGTTTTAAGATCTTCTTTGTTATGCTTTATATGCTTTTTTTCTTTAAAAATTCATATCTCTGTTTAAAATATCTTCCGGATAATACACAAGTATCCGTTATCAGATTCTTTTTCAAAACTCATTAAATATACATTGTAACACAAAGTTTGCTCGGACAAGGACAAGTCAATGGAGCGCGACGTTATATTGCACAATTCCGTGGCAATCGTGTAGAAAATCCGTGGAAAATCCGATAAAAATCCGAAGTTTAGAGTTTATGAGAATTTAATTAACAAACTATTATTATAATTGCCTAATAGCATTAGTAACTAATTGTTCTTCATTCGTTTCGTCTTGACTCACGCTCTGATTATCGTGAAGATAGAAAATGCGGAAATATATTGTAATTGGAACCGTGCAAACGCGCGGTTTCTTCGAGACCGATCGCTGTCGCAGCATTCATGATGTTTCGTCATAAGGAAGATGATCGCGCGTGTGACGCGGCTTCTCTCGCGCCAACAATTCATTCTGACGTAAAGTACGTACGTGACTGCAAGGCCGCATATTGCACGAAAGCGTTATCAATGCGCGAGATGTTACAAGAAACGAGATATCAAGTGTACGTGGATATGAGTCAGTTTCTAATTAAAATAATCGTGCCCGCACTCTTTGACTGACAGACGCAGTTCGCCATTTGCGAATTACGTAAAACACGCTGACTGTTCGACTTGACGATATTTTTAAATCGCTCGTCGTTTGTGCGTGGCCCACAGAAATTATAGAGTGGTGACTCTGAACACAAAATTCATAATCTAGGAGATTACAAGATTAATTTTTGATTTAGACGATTCAGTTCTTTTATTTTGTTTTATTCAGTTTTTTTTTTATTTCATTTATTTTTATGTGGCTATTATATAAAAAAAAGCTTGCATAAAAAATAGTTTGAATGTTTTACATGTCAACTATTGTGTGTACAAACTATTACTAATTACACTACACAAACATCGCGCTATTTCAATGTTTGATAAACTCACTTCGATTCGTGATTCATTCCTTCGACCGGAGTTGCGGTTCGAACACAATATCTCGACGGCGCGCGTTCGGTTCAGTGTTCGCCATGCGTAAAAGCCTCTTCGTGAACCAGTCGGGCAACATTCCTGTGCCCCGACAGGCACGTCCTGCCTACCTTTTCGACTTCTACTCGGACTTTCCTTAGCGAACGTTGCCAGAAGCCGCTCGTCGAATGCGATACAGTTAACACTTTCCGTTATCGCACAGGGAAAAGAGGACTCGACATTCCACTGCTTAATGGAAAAGTGGACATGCGAGTGTCACACGTATCATCAGTACGCGCAATGAACAGCCGTTTGGAAAAAAAAAAAAAAAAAAAAGATAATATGACGAGCTGCAAGCAAAATTTTTTCATGTAAATTAAAGTTCTAAACACTCGTTAAAATTAAAATAATTCGCATATATTTGTATCAAACTGTTTCTTCACTTCGTACAACGACAATTCGAAGCCTGTATTAGGCTCCCATTCAATTTCCAGTTATTACAACATCAGGCAACACCCTGAGGCATTGTACGTATTGTGTGCATTCGGTACCAGGTGTACTACAACGTTCGTTGGTACACGAAGCGAATTGCAACGATGTGTTGCATCCGCGTGGGTAAAGTTTTTGCATGCTTCGCGGAAAACACATATAATATCCGGCAACTGAAATAAGCGTGGCGATGCGCCTTAAAGACACGCGATTTAATCGTCGTAACAAACGTAACGTAAAAAAAAAGAGCACGTACAACCGTGTATCATTCGTGACACCGATTGAAAAAATAATACTGACTGTGTTACAATTCGCGAACATCAACATACAAATGTTATAACAATATAATACTTATTGAAGATGAGTTAAAAAATGTGAATTTAAAAAAAATGTGATTTAAGCACATAAATGTAAAAACTACAAAAATTGTGATTGAAAAATTGTTCTCTGACAAAGTATTGCTTGAAACTGCGAGACGGTAAGAAGATTAGAACGAAATATTCCAGGTAAAAGGACATAATTCAATATTTCTTCGATCGAAAAACACGGGGTCGTTGTCGCGAGCAATTTTCCTACGCCTATGTACGTGAAGGTACATAGGAAATAGCACGAAGCAAGCATTTACCTCGCCGGTTGATAGGAGGAATGAGTCATACAAACGCGATACGACACGTCCCTGAGAATATTAGTGCCTCATTATCCATCTCATATGTAATTTATTTCGAAAAACGATTCATTTTTTTCTTACGCGTATGTTCTTCTTCTTACCTATCACGTTTGTCTTTCCTACTTCATCAGTTATACGCGAGCTTATCGCATTAGTCTTATAAAACACAAATCATATACAAAAAAAAGACTAATAATCGATCGAGCTACGGTATGAAAATATCTCGAGATAATAAACTGAACAATCATGTAAAAATATGAATCAAATTTTTCAATATAAGGTGAGATGATAATTTTAATTTTCACTGAGATTCTCTTCAGTTACGAGTTTAAATTCATATACATATTGATTGACAAAGTGAAAGTCGACCATGAAGCTACAACATAGCGATGTCTATTGATTCGAACGTGGTTTGCACTCGCGAAGGACAAAGATTGATTTTCACGTAGAACAAAAACTGCTAAACACTCTGTAAGCGCTAAATTCATAAATGTCTATTACAATTTCTCCATTCGCGCATTATATGTACAAATATCAACAATAATTGTAGGATGTAATTTTTGTTACATCATACCAGAGAATATTTCTCTGTTTGCGCGAATTTCACGTGTCGAAAAAAATATAAAACTGTCTTAAGAACGAGACGCGCGAAACTGCGAGTTGTATTTATAAAATAAAATTGTTCGCGACGTGACAATAAAACGAGGCCGTCAGTAATAGTCGAGGCGAAAGTATCTCCGCTGTTGCGCGATACCGGAGGCCATTTTGATGCATCCATCTCACGCTCGCGTGTGCGTTAACACAGGTGTTTCGAGCGTACAGGTGATGTCTGGCACTTCACAGGCACGACGCATCTCCGCGACGTTGCCTGAATGAATAAACTACACTTCGTTGTACAAAAAAAAAAAAAATTCTCTGCGATCGAAATTCTTAAATCAAGTTAAGATCTTAAATTCTTAAATTAAATGATAACGGTGACGCTCTTGATATCGAAGTGAACGAATTATTCATAACGATTTTTTCTTTGATAGCTTGCCATCTCAATGTGCGCTCTTGTAATTACTATAATATATTTTTCACCTGTGTTCTTGTAAAAAAATCTCAGAAAGCTAATACATTAGAAAAAATAAATATTCATAAATTAGTTATTTAACGTTAAATAATTATATGTAAAAATGCATGTGTGTTTAGCGAAGCGAGAGCATGGAGCCTTGTCAAAGTATACTTTTCGAATACCATCGAGGATCGCTTCGAGCGTCGATCGTGGATTGTGAGCGGGTCACGATCGTGCCCTAAATCCGTGATTCGAGACGCAGGAGAAGAGAGAGAGAGAGAACGGCAAAAAAAAATAATTACGAAAAGACGAGCGAAAGAGGAGAGACCGTTAAGCCGGTTGGCGAATTCGACGAAGCATCGATCAACCATTGCCTCCGATGTTTCCTGATGAAACCGTAAACAGAATGACGTTGTTGGTGATATCGGTCGTTAGTTTATCCGTCTTCGCCAGCGTTTCGCTCGCCGATTTCGATCCCCGGGGTGTCAAGTGCGGAGAATTGCGATGCAACATCACGGAGTACTGCAGTCCCTTTGATCAGCACTGCAGACCCTGCGCTGTGGCCTGCGACGTCAACAGTCACAATTATCAGCCGGAAGAATGCGCGAAAGACTGTCAAGGTGAGTCATCAATATAGTTCGTGAGATTTAGAAAGATTTTTTTTTTTTTATAAAGACACAAGATTAATATTTTTTTTTAAAGCTAAAGAACTGTTACTATTATACCAAATATTACATAATATTGCGTACCTACATTTTGTTTTTTTTAATAATTTATTTTGAATGTTACTTTGTGCTCCGCTCTTCTGTCTACTTTGCAAAGTATGTAGAAGGTGTGTTTCTCGAGATAGATATAAAAATAATTATCAACTTAGAAATGATTAAATTTAACACTCTGACGTTTCTATTTTGTGTCACATATTTTGCAAACTCGAATTTATAACCCAATCACCTTCCATTCGGGACCACGTCACGTATTTATATCGCGGTGCATCGTTTGATTGTTCCGGTTACGCGTTTTCACGCGAGTCAACGCGCGTACTCGAAACCGGATAATGCAGTACCGTGCCATCGTACAACCACCGTCGAGTAGAGCCAACCAACATGGGGTTCTCAGGTCCGTTGACTTTGCACCTGACTGTCCCTGTCGACTTCCCACACGCGAACGCGGTTGATGAGTCATCCAGCTTCTTTTCTTCCTCCCAGCCCCGTTCTTCTGCGCCGTTCTTTTTCTTTCGGCTTGTTTCGTCTCTTTCTCTCATCGTTCTTTTTTTTTTTCCATTCTTTCTTATTTGAGATTCAGCACCGGTTCTGCGGCAAAAAGACGGAGGAAGGGATAGGGGATATCATATTCATTGCTCCGACAGGTAAAGAGAAACCACGACTTCGCTCTTCGCGACGCACGAAGAATGAAATCTTCCCGCTTAAATATCAAAGGATGCTTCGCCACGTGACGGAAGGGGAGAACGTAACGTTGTAACTGGTGCGAAGTCGCGTGGAGTTCCGTCGAGTTCAACACATGGGTTCTCCATTAAGATTCTCCTCCTCGTTACGGGTGTCCGGTTACGTTTTGTCGGTAAACTCGGTTCAACCTTATGTACAAATTTCACATTGTGAGAGAGAACTTGTTGACTCTGCGTGCCGGTGAACGTTTTGGTGAGACTGTCGCGAGTGAAAAAAAGAGAACGATATTGGAGACAGAAACCACTCTTTTCACCCTTGTTGTTGAATGAAAAAGTAATCGAGAGATTTAATACGATGAATGAAGATCAAATTTTATATCTTGTAACAAGATATTCTACTTTATTCTTTTCAAAATCGTATTTTTATATAACACACATATGGTAAAATACATAAATAAAATTTGAATATTGTAGCGTAATATTTAAATTATTACGTAATAAGTGTCTGTGGAAAAATTTATGTTTATTTAATCAAGATCCAAAATACATTTCAATAAAACATGCACACACAAAAGCTAGTCGAAGTGCTTTGTGTGGTGAGATGTGAACTTCTGTCTGTCGTCCCGCGCTCGGTTGAGCCCTCGCAAATCGATCCCACTCACAATCCTACTCAGGACTAGGATTGTTTGCCTCCCTCGGTTTGGAACGGGGTCACCTCCTCGCATTTACAATCACGATAAGGACACACGATTACGCGTGCCCACGTGCCTCAGGTAAAGCAACCGTCGTAGGTCGGAATTGTTTGCGCCGGAGTTGCTATCGCAACCGACCTTAACGCAGGCGCGCGCGAGAACCTGCACCTTTGTCAGGTAGATCGTTGACCTCCAATAAGAATAAGCGAAAAGAAAAAACCGCGAGGAGAGACACACTTGATACGTGCTAATGACAGTGAAATCGATTTCGCGTAAAACCACGTCAATTTTATGTAACGCGGATTTCCTCAATGTAAAAGACGCGCAACGTTAATAGCAATTAATGTGTGTTACGTCACAACTAACTTGTCTCGCTCCAACTGCAATTGATTTGACTTTCATTATGCGAACAATAAGATTTCCCTCTCTCACGCAACTGGCATGTAATAACAACGGCATACGATATAACGGTCACGGTTGGAAAATCTTCGCGTTCTGTAGCGTGTCGCTACAGAATGGTTAAATTTTTTCGTAACGCTTTCTAAGTATACGTATTTTACAAACTTGAAGTATATATTAAACAAAACTTACTATTTGTTGAAAATTTTTAAGTGTGTCTTGAAAAAAGTTTAAAAATTATTGTGTGTACAAATATATGCAAAAAGATTAAAATTAATTGTCGCCGATTGTTTTTCTGATTTCAGTTTATCTTCAAGATCAGCGCTACGTGCATCGCATGGATCCGCAGTATTACGATCTTAAAGGTGAGTGGGTTTTAAGGTGTGAATTAAATATGCGCATAGTTTTGCTATAAAAAGCCGCGCACACATAGAAGAGAAACCAGGCAAGTCGGAGATTTCAACGACGAATCTCAAGCAAGCGGTTACACGCTTCATAATTTCTACGTGAATATCGCGAAGAATTATTATTATTATTTTTTGATAACCTCACAGTTATTTTTACCAGAAACATAAAAAAATATATTAAAAATATATTTTTCAGAAAAATCAATTCATTTCAATTCAATTGTGATGTATGTTATTTCCAATACAATTTTTGTTAGCAATATCGTGATGTGCCTTGTAACATATATTTTTAAATGTATGTACGCATATTTCTAATTACTATATTTTTTATAACACGTTTTGACATTTTTTCAATGTAAATGATCAATTTTTTGTGGAAACAATACACATGAAATAATTATTTTTAGCACCCTTGAATGTCTTTATTTATAAGTTGTTAAAATCTGTTTTGTTTTATTACAGAAGAAGTGGAGAGACTTAAGATCAGATTCACGATTATAACTACGTTGATCTGCTTCTTGCTATTAGGAATGCTCTTTCTATTGGGAAGAACTTTAATACGATGGGAAAAGATCCAAAACACCTTGCGAGTTTTATTCACACGGAAACTAGTAAAGGTAAAATGTGAGAACAATTCTTTCCAAGTTCACATCATTCTTATTGCAATAGTATTCCTATCAAAGTTTTTTTTAATAGAATTCACTTTATAAAAAACAAAATAAATAGTAACAAAATAACAAAGAAAATATACAAAGTCGCATAAAAATTATTAAAAACAGTTTTGTGCTTTGTCTCTTTTTCAAATACAAAACAAGTATTTTTGACAGATTTACAAAAGCGTTTCTGCGGCATATGCTATTTGCGACAGTGTTGCGAGAACTTTTTAACCGTAATATTTTATTTCAGCAGGCAGCCAACAAGAACAAAGTGCAAGACGATGTCGAGGCCAATGCGAATAAACAAAACGGTCTTAAGTTGAGTATACCAAGCATAAGTGCCACAGTGGAGTCAGAATCTAAGAGCTCTGAGAACAGCAAGGGAAACAATAGCTCACCAAATACTACGAGTACTCCTCTTTCGCGACGATGTGCCAGCGAGGATAAAACTCTCGATTTTTCTTACGATAATCCGGCGATGACACCGAGTCCGGAAGCGGCGCAAATGAGAACCAAAGCTCGCGAAAGCTCATTTTGAAGTAATTCAAATATTTAACATCGGTAAGGGCGCATATAATTCTTCTCGACTTTGAAAAAAATGTCGGAGACAATTAATTGTCGAAAGAGAAAATACATTTGTTTGTTCTGCAGAACACAAGATGTGCAGTTTGGAGTTTATCTGCAGAATGAGATATAAGCGTTTTGTGTGATGATAATTATTTTATATAAGAAAGAAGTATTTATATATATATAATCAAAGAGATTGTCTGTGAGGAAAAAAATTGTTTTGCCGTAATATTGAAATACTTCGTGCAATCTTGGCAGGAAAATGAAATAAGGATGTGGCAAAGTGCACATATAAAGTATGACGTGGCTATTTCATCTAATTTTATGAATTGAAATGCGTTGTAAGATGTTTCACGTTTTTATAAACGATTTTTCGAATTGTCTTGATAATATATATTTTGATAACGAGCGATTGAAGGAATCGTCAGATTCAATACCTTCGTCTTTCTTAAATAACGACTTGCACAATTCTTACTACTTTTACGGGCGATATTCATAGTCGATTGTGTTATTCAGTGAATAACCGCAATTTTATTCATGATTATTATAGTTACTCACAGAATCCATGTTGTTTCTCAATCATTTCTGAATCATTAAAAGCTAAATCATAACCTGAATGATTATAGCTGTTAATGATGCTTTCAGAATATAAAGATACGAGATATGTGAGTGATGCTTTCGATTTGCTTGTATTGGTTACATTTTAAGACGAAAAAATAATATTGGATAACTCTATCTGCATCGTTTCTGATATTGGAATTATAAATATCATCTTAAATAATAAGTTACTTGTACACGTATAATAAAGTAAGTTTGGAGTGGCTCGTGAACACACGTATCACGCCTCCGCGTACCGTGCGGCTGTGCGACTTAATTATGTAATGATTAACGCGACGCGTTCGCGCGACATAGATATATAGACGCGAACACGATACAATCCCGTTGATTTAATGTTCTTAAACTGCTGTCGTCGTAGCAATGTTTCAACATATTCTCCAACATATATGCACATCATCTAATATACAAAAGTAAAAAAGGCCTTTAAATTCATCTTTTTGTTTATTTTTAAAATTGATTTTTGATACAAAGTGTACGAATTAATTTTAATTCTTTGTTTTAAAAATAATTAAAATTTATAAATTACATTACAGCAATAAGTACACTTTTATTTTCTAAGATATTTCGCGCAGAACTTTTTTTGACACTTCTCATCTTTTTGTCTTGTCAAATAAAAAGTCAAAATCGCAAAGTTTAAAGATATCTATAAAATTTTACTAGGACGTTGTTCTTTAATGATGATTGTTGCTTTGCTGAAATAATATTAATAGCCGGAATTTAAGATTGACAACTATTATTCATTAGCATTTCTATTACATATCGTCTTCATGTAAACCTTTAGGAATAAGTGTATAGAAGTATCTTAAGAATTGCATTTCCTTATCAGCCATTCCGTCCATGAAAGGCCTTCTGAGCAAACGTGCGCGTATAAGACGGCGCACTTTGCATAGGTCAGTGACGTTGCACGCGAGGACGAAGGAAGATCGATAATAATTTTACCACGAGTAAACACTTCGAGCGCCACAATGTTGTTAAAAGTCGTAGCAATTTTAAATAAGTTTTGAACAGTTTTGGATTAAAGACAAAATTAAAACAAAACTATTTTTGCAAATAGTTTGTGAATATTATTGATTTTGGAATAAAAAGCAATACGCATTTAATGCGTAAAAGTTTAAAAACTGATTTTCTGAATGAATTACTAATAATTTGCTCAAAATAAGCACGCTCAAAGCAATAATTGTGCTCACTGCAAAAATATTTTGTAAAATATCTTGTTCTATTGTTATTAATTAAAAGGTGAATATGTCCAACTCTTCTGATGCTCAATTTTAACAAGAATATGTAGAAAATTTGCTCAAAATCATCATTTACGTTTAATAACCGGAACAGAAAATTATTCATTTCAGTTAAAAAATTGTTATCTCCAATGTTAAAACAGAAATTGATTTCATGTCTTCTTCGTTCCGCAGTATAACCACTGACCTTAGATGTCAATCATTTACATATCAGTGCATCATTTTTAACAATTAGCGAATTAGCAATAATACTACAGCACATTTCTCACCTTAGCTAGTTGATCACCTTCGAGGGTGGATCTCAACGTCTTCCAGAAACGAAGATATTAATTTTGCCCAGAGGCAGCTAACTATAGCCTTAAACTTTTGAGTCCCATTGTAAATATGAAGAGTAGTGTTGTTTTTAATCATGCGTTATCGGATTTCTTGTTTAAAAACAGAAGTCAAGCGAAAAGATATTTCTTACAATTTGCTCGCAGATGTTACCGGACTTGAAAGTCAATCACAAAAGAAAGCACAACTAAATATCTTAATGTTTTACACTTGTCACCTGTTTGAACTTTTCTTCTTTTAATGTACTTAATAATTGTATTTAATTATAACACTTTAAATATTTTATCCTAACATTAAAAAATATATTTATATAATTCTATTTTAACGATTAAAGGAAATATTATTACTATCATAATTTTAACATGTTCCAAGTTTTTGACAATGTAAAATATATTACGACGTTAATTTTTAAAGGAGTATATGAACTATTTTGAATCTCTGTCAGTGTGTGTATGTCAAGACTCATTACACTGACTCATTTACTGTCATATTATTGTATCAATGTGATTAGAATAGTGCCTTTTTCAACGTAATCTAAGGTGCGATTCAGAAGATATCAATTTTTATCTTTTCGACAGAAATTTTTTTCAAATGTGAAATACATTTGCAATGAAAATTAACGGTCTCCATATATTCGTATACAAATATTTTTACATATGCACACATTAAAAAATGCTTCTTTCGAGAAACGGTTTTTTGCATCGACAAACAATTCAGACAAGAATCCATTTAGTTTAGTAATTTATTAATTCAGCCGCTACATTACATCACAATATCTAAATAAAATATTTTAATGAGGCTTTACTTTAGTCGCGTGAAACTGAAAGAAGCCGATTAAAAAAAAATCATTAAACTTTGTCAATATATAAACAGAAATGCGACGATTGTTAGATTTGTATGTAGAAATTGTGAGTGTGCGAAATATTTACTTGTAAGTATATGTCTATTGTTGAGGAAAGCCGCAATAATATACATTGTACATTTTTTCGAGATATATTACTAGGTATTGAAACATGTTTATACTTTGAGAGCGAATGTCTTACCGTTGTTACATTGTAACGCTCTAACTGAAAAATTAGATATCTACACACACCGTTTGTAATTTTACTTTTATAATATATACATATATATATACATGCTGTAACTTTTTACGGCAACTATACATACGTTTATTATAATTTGTATATTTCTGATAAGCTCATAGAAATACATTTATATAAGATATGTTTTATACGAAATATAAAACATTATATTTTCTCTGAGCGGCAGCAACTTTATTTCTTGTAAATAAATGAATAAATAAATAAATATATATATACATATATATGTGATAAATATGTGAAGCTAACTTTATTTAATCCGTGTCACCTACAACTTCTACCATTTTCTTTCAAATTCCATTACAACAAAAAATTTTCACCATTCTACCATTCCTTTTTTTAAATCCCATTACAACCTAAA
The DNA here is from genome assembly GCA_014825475.1 of Pseudomyrmex flavicornis. Classification (NCBI taxonomy): domain Eukaryota; kingdom Metazoa; phylum Arthropoda; class Insecta; order Hymenoptera; family Formicidae; genus Pseudomyrmex; species Pseudomyrmex flavicornis. Next base: position 40,780 of record QVNW01003158.1, read on the forward strand.
GTCCATCGGCCGTGTCACGTCTGTATAAAGCATCATTACGGAAGGCGGTGGTCGAGGGCGATGTGGAGCAAACGACAGCGGAGAATCCGCAATTATTCAATCGTGATTCGTGGAGTCGCGTTTAACGCGTCGCTCTTTCACCGCCACAGACGTTTCGTAGAGCGCGCAGAAGAAGAAGCGACGCATCCGTAATCTCGTCGCTGCATCATTCCCGCGATCTCGAAATCTCGGTTTCATCGCGAGATCAAAAGTGTGTTCGCAACGACGCGCGTTAATTTCGCGAACACGTTTCGTGATTTCAATCACTTTAACATCCTTAAATCCTCAGTTTTCCGTTAACGCGAATTTTCGGAAGGGAAGTCGACGCTCAAAGTTTAAATAGCATAGTATATGATTCTTCAACTTTACAGAGCGCAACGGTACTTGTGAAAAAATGTTTCTACATCTATAAAAGTATAATCTTCGAAGTGATTAAATGTGGAACAACTGTGTGTTTCGTAGAATTGATCGTCTTGCGGACAGACTGATATTACGCAAAGTTACATGTTACTTTTTGAACATTTTAGAAGAATAAATATCTCCAGAACAATAAAATTCTTCTATAGTTTAATGCGAATTCGACGCTCGCTGTATTTTCGTAGGATGTTGAAAATCTCGAAGATAACACACATTTATACGACGAGATAAAAAATATTTGTGCACGTGGTGTGCAAATTAATTACATTCATCTCATGTACTAATTTATATACAGAGTTTTTGTAAATTCGAGGTTATTAAATTATTGAACATCAAAGATATATTATAAAAATATCTTAATAAACGCACCACAATATATAATGTTTCACACACAATAATCTTGAAACGAAAAATTAACCAGTTGCGAATATATCTATCTGATTCTGGAATATTTGTGTTTGATACCACAATTTGAGGAGCAATGGATACGGAAACTCGACGAACCTTCGACTTGGTCGATTCAATTGTGTTTATCGGATTGCTGGGCATTTCTGCCCTCGTGGGCATCTATCAGTGGTATGCATCGAGGAAGAAGACAGACGCGGTTGGAGAATATCTTGTAGGTGGCCAGAAAATGTCTATATTTCCGATCAGCATGTCACTAATAGCAAGGTAAAAGCTCATAATGTTTGAATTTCCCAAGTGTTTCAATTTGATTCTTCTTATACTTTCTCTGAATATCTGTCTATCAAATGGTAGTAAGATTTTGCAGTCGTTTTTTTTTTTTTTTTTTTTTTTTGAATTTGAGTCTTAATCTCTTACACAATGGTAAAGTTAATCACATCGGTAGAAGAATTGTTCCATTAACCGGAAACATATAGGGCACGTTAGGTGACATTTGCTTCAATTGACTGTCAAGGCTCGCTAGCTAAACTTTTCTACTTATTAATAGCTACAACGCGTCGAAGTAGCTGGATAAGAAAATTCGTCCTAAGTGCACCCCATCTTAGTCATATGCCATTAACGTTTTATTGACAACTATACTTTCATCTGTATTAATCTTTGCTTCTCATTGTCAGATGTGAGCGTGCGTTATATATAGCGATGATACAATCGCGCGTTTTGAGCAAATAAATTGTTTGTTGTTGTTATTTTGCGATTATGTGCTTTTTTTTTGATATATTATATTATTTATTTTGATTACTCGACCTCATTTAACAGGAAAATTGAGTGAGAAATTTAGTACCGCTTAAATACTTTATTATTGTATAAATGTTACATCATTACGAGTCATTTTACATGGACAGTGTCTCAAAATTGCAGCTACGTGTCGGGCATAGCAATGTTGGGATTACCGGCCGAAATGTACGTTTACGGTACGCAATTATGGTGCATCGTGATTGCGGACACTTTTGTATCCGTAACAATGGCAGTCGTATATCTACCGGTTTTTTACGGGCTCAGAATCACATCGTCTTACGAGGTATAAATAAATACAAATATATATAAACGTGTAAATATTCTGTATAATTTAAATAAATCTGTACCAAAAAAAAAAACAACTCAGAAATTTGCGATGTTTTTTCTTGCAGTATCTAGAATTGAGGTTCAATCGAGTGGTCAGACTTTTGGGATCCTTTATTTTTATCATCAAGATGGTGAGCTGGTGTTTGATTTTTTATGTTAAACAAAACCTTAAATTTATAAAATCTCCTGTGTGTTCTTATATGAAAATTTTTCGGAACTTGATACATACGTACATCGATCTCGCGGGCAATCTTGCAGCTGCTTTACATACCGTTGGTGATATATGTGCCGGCGTTAGCCTTCAATCAGGCGACCGGAATAGATCTTTATACGATCGCCTTACTAGTCTGCGCCGTGTGCATCTTTTACACGACGTTGGTAAGGACAAGACTAATTGTCATCAAACCATAAATATTATGAGATGTAATTTTCTCTTGATTTTATTTTACTCACATTATTATGTTCTTTTTATTACAGGGAGGCTTGAAGGCGGTTGTCTGGACGGATACTATTCAAACGGTGATGATGTTCGGTGCAGTAATTGCCGTTGCTATACTCGGAACTGCGAGAGTTGGCGGGATAACGGAAGTGTGGAGACGAAACGTCGATAGCGGAAGAATCGAATTCTTTAAGTACAAAATCTTCTCGTATCTTCAAATATCTTATACGAGTGTTATTTAATTTAATTCACGAATATAAATAATTATAGTATTGTTATATTTATTTTTTAATCAGCATGGATCCAGATCCCACGGTAAGACACACTTTCTGGACCGTGGTGGTTGGTAATTATTTAAATTGGTTGGCCACGTGCTCGGTGAACCAAGCAATGGTGCAAAGATGTTTAGCAATGCCCAACTTGAAGAAGTCGAACGTGTAAGAAAAATACGTTCTACGTGTGCGCTGTGTGGGACATACCTTGCTTACTTACTTTTTCTTTTTAGAGCGATTATGATAATGGCTGTGGGCATAATCAGTATCGTGTCATTGTGTTGCTATACCGGAATCGTTATTTATGCGGCCTTCTACGACTGTGATCCAGTTACGACAAAGGTAACAAATTCCAGCGCAAAGAAGTACTTAATTTCCGAATAAAATCTATTCAAATATATTTATGTCAAGGTTGTTTTTATTTTTTTTTAAATTGACAAGTGTTTCTACTATTAATTTGCAAAGAATTGCGTTTCAGCAAATACGAAAACCTGATCAGCTTTTACCATACTTTGTGATGGAGTTATCACACGCAATACCGGGCTTACCAGGACTGTTTGTATCTGGCGTGTTCAGTGCAGCATTGAGGTAATTTGTAAAATCTCTTTCTCTCTCTCTCGATTGAAGTTTCTTTGTGCAATTTAATTTTGGATTTCTGATTATATCCTCTTTGTGATTGTATGATGTCGCTCATTGATCTCTAGCACAATGTCGACCGGATTGAATTCAATGTCGGGCGTGATCTATGAAGATATGATCAAACCGTGTCTCCGCAGGCCCATCTCCAACATCGGCGCGAGCCGCATAATGAAAGTTACAGTTGTGATAATAGGTATCATTTGTGTGGGGCTCGTCTTCATGGTGGAGAAACTGAGCGGTTTGATTCAGGTAAAACTTTCGCGTTTGCCTAAAAACTGAACAAAATACTGAATCATTTTAAAAAGATCGGTAAATCATTATGTGCGTGCACGTGTATTCAAGTTTACTTTGAAATCATTATTAATCTCCTTTTCAGGCTGGTAAAAGCTTATCGGGAATAACCGCCGGACCTTTGCTGGGAATGTTTACGCTGGGCATGTTGTTTCCGATGGCTAATTCTATGGTAAAAAAATAATTGCAAATATAACTGTAGTATATAAGTACAATTGTAGACAAGTTTTATTTAAAAAGAACAATATCAACTCTTTACTGTTAATACACATTTTTAATGTCTGAATTACAAATTGTTTTCTTTTCAAGATATGCTTATTTACACTTAGAGAATTTAGGGATATAAGAATCTTAATATTAATATCAGTCAGAGAGGATATCCCAACATTTCCCGACATTAATTTCGATGACAGATGACATTATAGTGATAGTAAAATCAAAAATTTTGCTGACAATTATGATTTTTGAAGACAAAATTTTTTTGTCAATCTGTCAATAAAATTAAAGTCCGGTCCTAAAAAGTGTTCGTTACAGTGAACTTTCTTCTACTGTCTTATTCGAACAGGGAGCACTTGCCGGCGCGTTGGTTAGTCTGAACTTGGTTGCTTGGATCTCGTTTGGCACTCAGGCGGCGATTTCCAGCGGTTCGATCTACTTCCCGGTAAAACCGATATCGGTAGAAAATTGCTCCGAATCGCTGAAGAACACTGCCGGAAACTTCACGACGATCATTGAGACCGCTGTCAGGTATCTACGAATATCTGCCGTGAAAAGCTATGTTGTACCAACTTTCTCATGACGCAACTAAACAGTGTTTATTTTTTTCCAGAGAGCAACCCTTTTTCTTATACAGAATGTCATATTTATGGTACACGTGGGTCGGTTTTTTAACTACTATTCTGGTGGGTCTGCTAGTTTCCTGGTTCACAGGCCCATCTAAGTACAGTCACGCAGACAAAAGACTATTCACACCTGTAATACACGGTTTTTTGTGCTCAAGAGATTCTCAGAAAGCGGTACGCACATTTCACATTTCTCAAACTTAAGAAAATCTTGTTATAAAAAATATATGATCTTCATTTTGTCCGTTGTTTTTCACAGAGTGAGGCTGAAGTTACAAAAACAAATGACTTGAACAATACGATGCAGACTTCCAAATGCTAGCAATGGTCTTTTTTTTATATAGTTAGCGTAAATGTATGTACTCGTATATCTAAGAACATTATATTACGACGTAATAACTAATGGGTTGATCGTTACAGCACATCGAACATTATATTACGACGTAATAACTAATGGGTTGATCGTTACAGCACATCGAACGATCACAATATAAACAAGAACCGTTAAAGATATTTCATTTATACGCGAGAGCGCAAACTAATCTAAGTCTGCAACACACGATGCTCTTCATGATAGATTATACGCAAGCACAATTCGGCAATTCCTTGATTTCCAAATCGCAACTGACAGATATTCATTCTGATGCTCTCAATACAATCTAGCACGAAAGAAAGCTTCATATGTCGCTTTATTTAGATAAATCACTATACAAATCTAGATATAATGACACAAAAAATTTATCATGTTCATTTATCGACATGTTCAGTGTTTATATTATCTATTACTTAAAGTTAATTAGACAATAATATACAAAGTAAATAAATGGTAATTAAATGGTAATTAAATGATAATTAAATATATAGTACTTGTAATGCTTTTGTATGCTAATATGTATACACGTCTTTCTACAATGTAGAATTTACAAAATACTGACCAATGTGACATATGTTACAGATTCTATGAAACTATTCGATACCTAAAGATGAATATACTTATAACACGCGTTAATAAAGTTTATATGAAAAGTCACATTTATACATATTTTAGTTCTTGTACGAAATTTGCGAATGTTTATTCAAATTTTATTTTTAGGGATATTTCGCATATCAATCCTCCAACAGTGTCATGGAAAATTATTGATTAAAAACACGTGGAAAATAAATTTTTTATTAATACATTACTTAAATTTATGAAAAAAAAAGTGACGCAGAATCCGCTGTCGGAGGGTTAATGTGTATCGAATATCTCACTAAAACTTTTCTGTACATTGTATATAATTCCTTATTCACATAAAATTCTTTTGATTGAAATTTTATCGTCAAAATTGTGCAGACTAAGTCAAGCATTAAATCTAAAACAAACTAAGCATTGAATTACATCAGTTGAAACATAACCAAGATATATTGATTGGAATAGAACTAACTGACTATAGTTAAAAATTTTCCATTTGACGACCAGTGTCTATATACTATTTTACAATCATTATATGTACTTTTGAACTCCCAATGTGACGGTATTCTTATTTAATAATTTTCACAGCACAATTCGTCATTATCATGCACCATTTTACAAAAAACATTTCTAACTCATAAAATATTGTGTTTAACGTCGTTTTTTGTGTACAATTCTATATATTCAATGAATATATAGAATTCACAGAACTCAGGAAGTAAGTGGTGACATCCCTATCGTTCGGGGATCTTGTTGACCTGGCTGAGCTGCTGGACAAGGTTGCGGTCCGGTTTCTAGATTTTTGAGTAGCATATTTAACCAGTGCTTAGTTGAAGTATCTTCTTGCAAACATGTCGCAAAGGTGTTGTCTCTCAACTGATCTGGTAAGCATTGTCGCAGTGCTAATAATGCTCTAGAAAATTAACATTTACATTTAAACTCTGACATTTTTAACATGATATTCCATGTATACTTACTAGTTTTACTCACCTTGGATTGTCAGACAATCTCAAATAACATCTTACAACATGCTTAAGTAATCTTGCAGAAGGATCTTTTGCCAATGATAGGACCATTTTTCCCAAAATCATGGCTACATGACTGAATCTATCATAGGTCTGACAAATATATGACAAGCCACTGTCATCCAACAATATCTTTTGTAGTATAAAAGTTGCTACTGTCTTACTTAATTCAGAACCACTTTCCATAATTCGAAGGCAAAGTGGAATAATTTCTGTAGTAAGAAGAAAAGTGATAACTTCTTGTTCGTCTGTTTTTACCAGAGCACCAATAACTCCAAGACTAGTAAGTCTCAGGTACTCAAATGGTCGTGTTTTGCTGACAGTATGCAGAAATGGATATAAGAATAATGGAACATGAGCCTATAAAATAAAATGACTATGTAATACAAAGATGTGTAAACATATAAATATTTTCAAACATTCATTACACAATCAATATTCACTAAACATTCAGTGTAATTTTACCTGTAGAAATGCAGATCTAGTTTCTGGATGACTGGCTACGCACTGCAACAAGGCCAGAGCATTGCAAACACGATTACTTTGATAAGCAGTTAGAGTAGCAGGGTTAATCGCTGGATAGATGTTGATAATCTCTTGTAGAAGAGAAGAGATAGTGCCAAATGAATGCCACAACATTGGTGCCAGATCAGGGACCACTTCCCTTTTTTTACTCAACTCCAGAAGTGCGTTCTCTCTTGTGTCTGGATTTGAGAGTTCGACTATCCACGCGTAGACTTTTTCTCGATCGACGCTGGTTTGCATAGAAGCTGGGCTTTGTTGAGAGCTCATCGTATTTTTTTGTACAAATCGAATGAACCTGGGTATATATCACGATCGGGTATAACCACTTTTTGTTCGTGTTTAACAATTATATCTGTGTTTCGGTAAACTATATTTAAATATCAAAGTAGTGTGTATACCTAACCTATATATTGTTACTTATGTAATCATTTAATCGATGAAGTCTTGCACACGCTAATTATATTTGATAAAAATAGAAATGTATAGAATTATGTGCTTGACTGTTGACATAATAAAACTTCAGTTTTCAACTGTTTTACTTTTCTAATCAACAGACGTTGTGTATTTCATTGTCACACTTGCACACTACAATATATACTCTATATATTTATATACAGGGTGTCCCGTAATGATTAGTAAACCTTGAAGGGACACCCTGTATATATATATAGTCACTCATAGATTTTCCCCTAGATTTTAAAGAAAGTAACTACCATATTGTTGTTGGTTAGCGAATAATTGGTAATTGCTTTAAAATACAAACTTCAAAAAGAAAAAACAAATTTATATCTAAAATATATATAGTTTTAACACACAGGATGCGGCAAAACAGGAGTTAATTAACGATTTGCATTCCCGAAATTTTATATTATATTTACGTATATATCTGTCATGTTTATTAAAATAATAGATATAAACTTCTAGCAAAAGCAAAACGTTAGAGTAGTCACACTACGAGATAACGCATTATATATCTCCAGCGTTTCCGCATTATGTAAAGCCTGTTCTACATTAAGGCCTATCTACATAAGACGCAGACGCAGACGCAGATCGCAGATCGTAAGTCTTGCGGAATTGACGAATTACGTTAGTCGATTGACTGATTTGACTAATCTAATAAGTCCTAAGACAGACGCAGTCAAAGGTCGCAAGTCTCAATGGTCATATATCTATACTTGGTTTAAATTGAGAAGAGAAACTGAATGAACAAAAACTTGTCTGTTTTACTAGAAAGTCTCTCTACTCCACAGCCATTGGCTGTTAGCAAGTGTCTCGCCAATCTCGCACGCAACGCTTATTCCTACTTTGCTCACTTTTCTTTCCCTAGCGCAGTAGGTAGTTAAATCTCTCATTTAATGAGCGATAAAGATAGAATAATGCAATAGCGCAGATAGTGCGCTCCCCGAACGCAGCCGAAGTATATATTTTTTAGCAGTTTTTATTTCAGCATAGTATATGTATAACTCATATGTGTAATACTACTAAGGTTTTTTAATTAGCGACACAAATCGACACAAGAATCATTCTTGTTCAATATTCAGTGAGAAACAAAAATAAAATGACACTTGTGACGTGTTGACTTGTGTCGCTATATTGCTAGCAAAGCTGAAATGCTACCGAAAAACCATCACGGAATAGCATATATATAAATTCGCATAAGATTCTCACAATTCACTTCCACAATTCGTACAATACTTTTGACACAAATACGCATGAGCGCGTTGAGCCAACTTAACTTAATAAAATTATGTAGTTATTTATTTGTATTATTTATGTGTAGAATAAAAATAAATGTTTGAAATTCAATTTTTTCATTTATGTATTAAATTTTTTCTTAGTATAATATTAATTCAGTAAGTATTTTAATATTAAACGCAACTTTTTATATTAGCCACTATTGCCTCTACGTATGTCAATGCACATAATTCAATTTCACATGCGCATAATTCAAAGTACACATCTACATATATCCCTATAAGCGCATAATATTATTTAATATGCAATAAATATTCTGAGCGCATTTTTGGAATAGTTAATATTTTAAAAATGCGCTCAGAATATTAAATAATATTATGCGCTTATAGAGATATCGTATTTTCTACGATAGAGAAAGAGTTTTTATGCAGTAATACTTAAAAAAAAAAAATTATATGTACATAAATTAAAATATTATATGTACATAAATTAAAATATATAAGTTGCGTGTACTTAGCGTCTGTTTTTTGTCTTTTTTGAAAAGATGTTTTTTCAGACTTCTCGAGAGCGTACGAACTCATTTAAATAGAACAACTCGACATTTAAATAGGACAACTCGACTTTCGAAAAGATAAATTTTTTAGTGAGAAAGACAGAAGGAAACTTCGACCTTTGACCTTAAAGAGATATCACAAACAGCAATTCCAAGGAACACCTCCAGTCTTGAGTGGAACTTCACGATCCCACTCAAGATACACTTCAAGATGTTCTTCAAGGTCAAAAAACTCACATAGCAACTAGAATACAAGAAACACCGGACTTTCGATTTCAAGAGGATTCGGCATTTCTGATACCAAGAAGAAAAGCATAATAAAAAAATTAGAACAACTTCCATTTCAAAAGCATCTAAGACCTTGTTCTAAACTTCACCACACATAATAATGCGCTACAATTTTACAGTAATCAAACAAAAGATTAATACAAATATCAAGAGAAACGGCTATTTTCTCTATGTTACAGATAACAAATGGCACAGCAAAAAAAGAAAATTACTAACACCGACTTTTTATCTTGATATATTGCAGCAGTTTAATATTAAAATGTAATAATTAAAATGTAATAATCTATTCTATACATGTATAGATTACTATGATAAATTATTAAAGAAAAAAGACAATATCATGAACTCAGTAAAAATCGTTTCAATATTTAAGAAATATAAAAAATGATGCATTTGCCAAAGATGACACAGAAAACAGTACATAAAAATAAAAAATAGTAAATCAAAAATAATCATACAGTCGTAATTTAGATAGTATAAATTATTCTTTTACGACTTGAAGTAGATTGAAGTAGATTATCAAGAGACGCGGTATAAGGACGATAGTATAAGGAAACGGCCAATACGAGATAATTATATACTAATACGACATATGTAATAAAATATA
>QVNW01003160.1:0-29558 GCA_014825475.1 Pseudomyrmex flavicornis
GCGATCACACGGGGAGGGATACAAATCAAATCTGTGTGTCCCGCGTGCCACGGCGTACACGTCTCATTATACGGATGACAGCGTGACCCCTTTCGTGCGCAATAAATCAATTACCGTTTTATTAGTAAGAGAAATCTACACTTAATCAAATCAATGTTACTTAACCCGGGAGTCACGGTGAGGCGCGAAGAACACGCCGGTGCGTGCCACGTACACGACGGTCCGTCCGAATTTTTTTGTTTTGAGAGCCACTTAAAAAACAACGCTCCGTGAGACCGCGCACGGCGAACCTTTCTCTCGGGTATGAGCACGCGGATGAACTTGTAATTATTTATATACCTCTCCCGACACATTAATTTATTAACGCTGAGAGACGTCCGTGTTGCTCGTGCATCGCGGAGCGACGTCTCGTCATGATGATATAATATAATTACACAGTAAGATGTACACAGATAAACGGATGTTTTATTAATTCGAGACAGACACGGGAGAGATAGAGGAAGAGAGAGAGACAAAGACACAGTGGAAGATATGAGATACACACCTCTATTGCAAATGAAAGAGTACGGAGAGGAATTTTAATTCGTTATCTAATCAAAACTTTTTTTTTTTTTTTTTTTTTACATTACGAGATTTTTAGAATTTATTTTTATAATTGTGGGATTTATTTGCGCGAGAGAGGGAAGCGCGCAAACGTTGCGTGCTTTCCTCGTTTATGTACGGGAGTGGTACGCGTTTTCTGTTTTTATTCCCTTTCTCTTCCACCGTCTTATCTCCACTATCGTTCATAACGTCGTATGGTTGCATGTACCTTTTCGCATAATGAAAAAAAAACACATCGTCGGAGCTTGTGTATGAGACGTCGGCATGGCAAACGATGCCTCCGGCCGACTGATTGGCCGCGAGGCTCTTAGCGGGTTTGCTTTTCTGTGAAGGGTTTCACCGGCGCAACACACGGGGAACGTACCGTTCCCGCGGCGGAACACATCCGGGCGTATACGGCAAAAGCCGACTGCGCGCAAGGCAGAAACAGTTTTGCACACCTCGTTGCGACGGTACCAGCACGGTGTTGCTATGGGGCGGCGCGTTGTCGATTCCCAGACCAGAATCCGGCTTATTCGATAATTCGCAAATCACGTGCTTTATCACGCGAACGCGTTGAGCATCATCGCGTACTATGTGTGTGTGTGTGTGTGTGTGTGCATCGCCTCGTTTTACACGCGTAATTTTCTCAAGATATTGTCTTAGGGAGCATCGCGGAGCGCCGCGCTGATAAAAAAGTTATAAAAATGTAGAGCAGAGAAGAGCGTCTGTGCTTGATCGTAAATATACGCGTACGGAGATGAGTGCATGCACGCAAAATACGTGCGCGGCGTTTCGAAAATAAAAAAAAAAAAAAGATCAAGCGTAGACCGTCTTTTAAATGTAATTGACGTCGCGATAGAAATGCGCCGAGCAAGAAACGTATGGAGTGCAATTTATCGGTAAAAAAAAAAAAAAAAAAAAAAAAAAAAAAAAAATCCGTATAACGTAGGAAGTCCAGAGTAAACAAACTTGATTAAATCCCGCGAAAGCCGCGAGCTAAATATTTGTATGTTCGTTATTTGCCCGCGTGAACGTTTTCTTCGATGATTGTGTAAACCGACGTGCGAGTTGTTCAACGGTATTTATTTAGTCGTCGCGTTTAAATTTGATTTTCGCCGAGAATATTACCTCTCGCATCTCGTCGTTCACTTCGCGGGCGCATTACGACGCCCGCGTAATTTGTTCCGCGTAACATCATGTAAAGTACCCACGATAATTTAAAACAAACATTTTTGCGAGATCTAATCTGCGTTTCAAAGCGAGCGACGCTGCGCTCTCACAGTCGGAAATAATAGACGATGCGGTTTTTTTTATCTTTGCCTATCCTATCTGCATCATCACTAAAAAGAGCGCATTTTCTTCTGCTCGGCTCTCCGACCATTGAAATATTAGTCGCGTAACATTTTATTATCGCGTATTATTCACGAAAGTGAAGTTCGATTGAAGTGCGAGTCGATAAGAATGAGAAAGAAAGAAAGAGAGAGAGAGAGAGAAAAAGAGAGGCGGAGCATCGAATGCTTCCAAAATGTCGTCGCGCGATTATTATTTCCCGGCAGATTGATCGTGTATCCGGCGGCACGTAAAAAAATTGTAATTAGCCGCAACCATCCGTCCTTTTACTTGCGGCAAATTATTAACAGTGTTGTCCTGCGTGTGCGCATCGTTCGTTAAAGTGAGAGCACACGCGATTACGTTAATTTATTTTCTTTTTTTTTTTTTTTTTTTTTTTTTTTCTGCATAACAACGATAATGAACACGCGACACCGCGCTTGGCGTGATCATTATGCATTATTATAAATAACACCGGTACGATATCAACCATATTTTATTGACGATCGCGCAAGCGTGACTTGTGCGAAAGTATAATTTCCACGTTCTCAAAGTGTTCGTGCATCTTTCGGGCCGCGTGCACCTTTTATTCGTGCGATCACGAGTCATCATTACCGAGTATGAAAATTAATGCGAGGCGATTAATTTCTTTCGGTTAATTGCAAGTCATATCTTCGTATAAATTCGTATACGTAAACCTAAACGCCTTCCTTAAAAAAAACACTCGCGTGATGCGATTTGCACGATGTGATTAATTTATGTGATTTGTGCTGTTTCTCTCGTTGCAGGTTAAAAGATTGTCCAACCGTCATCGGGGAGAAAGGATCGTCAATGTCGAGGGACGTTCGAAGTGATTGATAATAAAAATTGGTCTCGTAAATCTCTCAATGGAATCGACTGGTGCGGTGACCTGTCGGCGGTGCCGATCGTCGGCTACGGTCGACTGATAACTCGCGCGCGCGGACGGGTAATCGTTTGTCTCGCGACACGCCCACGAAGTCTCTCTTGCGGTCCGCGCGCAATTACAAGAAGCCTCTGACAAAACACGCATCGGACAAGGAGGAAAGATGCGCAAAGAAGTCTTCGAGTGGTGGTTGTCGCATTGACGATCGAACCCTCCGTTTGTTCGCATATATAGAAAGAGAAACGACTAACGGGAGAGCCGGAGAGAGGCTGTTTCGCGCGATAATATCGTCGGGAGGCGAGAAGAAATGCGAGCGAGGCGCGACGCTGCTTGTCTGCTTTTGCTCTGAATTTGCGAGGAGCGCGAGTACACAAGTACATTTTCTCGTCGGGAGAGAAACTTCCGAAAAGACGACGGGGTGAGGATGAAGTCTTCAACCGTGTGTTACACATTTTGCGGCGCGACATTCGACGAAGAACACAAGATGAGCACCGTTGCGTCTCTTTCTACTTCGGAAGCTTCTACCACTTGCCACTGCCATTTCTCTTCGCCGATCCGCGACGGATTTGATGACGAACACGGTGTGTTTCCGTTACCGACGTCGGGGTCAACGACGGCGCCGTGCGATCTCTGCGAGCGTCTTCGTGGTCGAACGGGCGGACGTTTTGACTTGGTTAACTCGACCAGGACAGAGGACGGTCTCACGACAAACGGTTTCCGATCGTTGAGGCGAAAACACGAGAACTTTATGTCAGCGAGTGACGCGATCGTCGAGAAACGCGATAGAACTTCGAGGTGCGAACGAGTTCCACTCTACGAATCGCCCGCGAGATGCGCTTCGAGCGTCGTGCGGTGGAATATCGCGATCAGATTCTGGGACAGATGGACGATCACGGAGTTGGAACGAAAGTTCCTCTGGATCGTGTTCCTGATACTCGTGATAAGTTCCGACTTGGCATCGGCGCAAGATCGCAGGTCCTACAATACCATCGGTTCAAACGCGACAACCAGAGGTGAGTTATTACGCACTTTTCACTCGTTTCTATAATCTCGAAATTCCCGCAATTATACACGTTCACATATCGTTAACGTAATATTAATTTGCGTGCATTTTTTTCTCAGAAACTTGATAAATTGTTGGAATATCTAAGTTGTCGTATATACAACGCACAGCAAAAAAGTCAGCGCGAGAAATAAAAATCTCATTAAACTCGTTTTAACTGCAAACAATAAACAAAAAATTAAATATGTAACTGCTAATGCGAATAAAAACTATTTTATGTTTTTCCTGTTTTTGGCTAAAAAGATTTTTTTTTCACGCGTTCTGTTATATATTGCAACAATACCTATTATTGTTGCGGCTCTCAGCAATAATATAATATTCTTATATTTGTGATCACATGTTAGTGTGTGAAAACAATTATGTACATAAATTTCAATCTTTGAAAAACAGTGTTCACATTATAGTCGACAATGTTAGCGTCAGCAATAAGGTCGTACGTGCAGTTTCTACAATATATTATTCGTTAAGTCCGCGTTCTCTCTGGTCTTTGAAAAGCGCACTTGAACAGTAACAGGCGCGTATTGTTCGAATCATGTATTATGTACAAAGAATTTTCAAATCTTCTTCAGTAACTTCGTTCGGACTTATTTGCTATTGTGATGTGCATAAAATATCATCCATCACAAAAGGAAGATTTTTCCTGTCTCTCTTTCCTTTCCTTTTCTTTGTTTGACTCTGATGACAGATTGGAAGAAACTCCGTCTCGTCGATCTTGCACGCTTAATGCGCAAACCGTTCCTTGCCCGTAAAACTTGAAACATTTTCATACTTGAAGTATGAGCGCGCGCACGTGAAGGTAAAAAAAGAAATAAAAAAAAAAAAAAAACATCAAGAGATCACATTCACCGATACGCGAGCCGACGATGTCGTAACGGTCATTACATTTTTCCTATGTGAACAGAAAGCAAACTGTGTGTGATAATAATATTGACTTCCCGTATCACACTTACAACAAAGTGACAAATTAATGATGTAGACACTTAACGCGTCAGGTAGTACAAGCCACGCGGGAAAGGAGTCGGAATAACGTTTGTAAATAAGCGAAAACATACAACATTCGTATTGATAATGCGATACGTGTGTTTTTTTGCACCACGCTACACGGTTGCCATTCGGCCGCAAAGTCGCAGTTGCCGGGAAGTTTCTTACACGTACTTGCTTATCCGATCCGCATGCATTGAAATGTTAACAACCTTTTCGAAAGAAGTTATAATTTCTCTCGACCATAACGAAAGTTAAGACGAAATGTGCGTATTTCTGCGCGTTTTTGCGACTATGCCGGAGTGTTGTGATTGACGCGCTGGCTATTAAACTGTCATTCAAGAAGCCGAAGATTGTGCAAACTCACTTGAGCACGCACCTATTTCAATCGACTTTTGCTAGCGCGGTGCGTTCGAGAATGTTTTTCAATAACTTTTTCCGTTAATCGGATTCACTATAAAACATATTCTTATCAAGAGTAATCATGCTGCGGCTCTTTAGAATATAGAATATCTACTAGAAGAACCTGAATGTATCGGTAATTAACAACTTGCAGCGTTTTCGTGCGGGATATAAATGCAATTTTCTCTTCGTTAGAAAAAGAGATTACGTAATGCCGCAAAGAAAGAGCCATAGATCTAAAGTGCGTCAAGAAAAGGGTTATCGCGACCGGTTTTATATTCTCCGTTTCTCTTCAAGACTCCGTTAATTCTTGGAAGTCTGAATCGTCTGCATGTAAGCCTGCGTTTTCTGACATATAAAACGGCGACGTCTGGACCCCCCTGAGGTATTATCGTCCTGCCTGATGGCAGTTCATGTACGTGCGCGATTCGCCGAAGTTGTGATTATCGGCTTTCTTTCTTTCTTTTTTTTTTTTTACGCGAACGAAACTGAGATTTTTATGTGCTTCTCTCTCATAGGTTTGTTTGACGGAAAATATCTGATAACATAAAAAGTGTGCGTGTGCGCACGCGTGTGTGTGTGTGTGTGTGTTTGCACAATAAGATGTGCAAAATTCAATTTTGAATTTTTTACTTTTTACAGTATTTGATTTTGCACATGTGCGCGCGTCTCGTCGAAATTGTAATTATCGGTTCTTCAACGTAACGGAGGGAAAAATTTGTTATATGTACTTGATCGATTATTTAACGTAGAATTGCGCGGATTTTCAATTCATTTTTTAAATACATCAATTTTTAGAGAGAGAAGGAAGGTGTTTGCCTATGTGCACGTCCGGTTATCGGGTTTTACATGAATAAAACTGACTGGTTATACATTACGATTTTATCGTCGATTGTTTAATGTAGACAATGCATTTCTGGAAACATTAAATTTGAATAGCTAATACAATTCGAAATGATGTAACTGTTTAATTTTATTTTTTCTTTTGTTTCATTCATCTTCGCTTAAAACTTTGCCTGTTATGTATTTCGCCGAAATTATCGTTCACTTTCTCTTTTCGCGAGAACGAAGTTTGCTACCTGGCGATCTTATTTAATATTAAATATATACATTTTATACATGTATGGAATATTAAATGTATAGCTTTATACAGATATATGTGATTTGAAATCGGATTTAAATTTTAATTCGGCTATGAGAATGGAAACTTTCTCGTTTATAATCGAATATTACTTTCCACTTGGACGCGTCATATCTGATGATGCCAAGCTCTGGCGTCCTCTTTCTGTCGACGGAAACATGAGCGGATGCAAGTCCGCGAAAAAAGTCTGGCCTGAATTTGCGATTAAATAATTATGCATATAAAGGCGCAATGCACGCAAGTTATCTGTACAAATGTATCGCGTATGCATGACATACTTATTTCATCTCTCTTGACGTTTGTATACGTATACATACAAACGTCAATATATGGCGTGTCCCGAAAAGACCGGTAAATGATTCACGTTCTGGAAAGCAACGACTGTTTCATCACGCCCGTTCTCTTTTCGATCGAAACGACGACGTCTGGGTCGATTGTTGCCTATCAGCAAATAGCAATTGAAAACGTCCAATTAGTCGGTTTCGGACGCGCGACAAATTAATTCATTATTTAATCGTCTCGTACGTACGATTAATACGACAACAGTGTTTTGTTTGTCTCAGCGAATGACATCAGTGAATGAATGTCGTGGAAATATTTCTTTACGACCGATTTATCATCGTGTATGTTGACTATTTTGGGAACACATGTAATGACGCAAACACGCACGAATGACGAAATATCTTGTGTACTTTGCAACAAACATCCGTGACAGTATCTTAAATTATCTGACCTATAGATAATCTGTTATTTTGAAAAAAAAAAAAAATTATGATATCATCCGCTTACGCCGAGAAATGCTCTTTAAAAGATATTTATCGCGTGGAGTCGATTTCTCGCAAACTCCAACAAATTTGAACCACGTATTTAAGCAAACGGCTTTGTATGCGCCCGTGAAATTTCTAAAATGTTTGATCGTTCCAAAGTTAAAATAATTTCAATTATAAGTGACACGTGTTACATAAACTCATGTTATGCAAACTCGTTGGAAAAAAAGACACATTTTAAACTCTAGCTGCCAATTGTTCTTGTGATATTGATCAAAAAACTGAAATAAAAAACTAAAAAAATGATAGATTATTAACATACGAATACAAACAAAACTATTTAGAATTATTGATTGTCTAGTTGTCAAAATAAAGCCGTGAAAAACTTGTAATATTTCTTAACGAGACACGGTTAGGCAGATAACAGCGGCAGCAAAAGTGTATTAACGTACTTGAATCTTGACACATCACTTTTTGTCTCCCCTCCATACTCGAAATTGCTTTTAAGAGTTTTTTTTTTTTTAATCCTTGTATCAAAATTGAGAAGTCACTTTAGTTCTGTTTGACAGCTGAGCAAACTGACAGATTTGATTAAACGCGTGCGACGTTTTCAGATTGCTCCCCCGTTAAGTGCAAAAGACAACCGCTACTAAGAGCTTACCGCAAAAAGAAATAAAATTGTTTTTCGAGCATAATAAGCTACTTATTTATTTCTACAATGATATGCTGATAAAATAGAGTCTAAAATATTTTCGTACGATACATGACTCGAGTTCTGATAGTACTTTTCCATGAGAAAAGATTAAATTTTCGAATGAGACTGTCACGCGATAAATATCTTAAAATTCCACTGTGAGTTTCGTTCTGACGCTGAGTTCTCCCGAAGGTATGCACGTGCTATCTATCTCTGAGGTCGGCAAAGTGCTAGTTCTTGTAGCGATGCAGTTTTGAAATTTCCGCACATCTGGCGCGTGCAGTCGTGTAAAGGAAAAATCCTCTTCAATACGTCGTATAGGCATATGTTTCTTGCAAGTTTTCCAGCTGCTAGTTTTGTAACGTGCGAAGAAAGCGATTCAACTGGATTTTTGAGTTTTCTTCAATTTTTTCAAATAATATACAGGATATTTGAACAATTTTTATATGCCCGAAGTATGAAGATAGATTAGGTCGGATCATTGCTTTCCACGCTCTCATTGGTTCACATTCATTAATAACTCAATACATACTGCGAAGTTTGCAAAATGATTTTTCTGTTCAGATTGACCCAATCTTTTTTGAAAGACCGATAATAAATTTTGATATTCTTTTCCTGTAAATGATCCATATTACGTTGAAAATTACGATAAATCGATTCATGACAAAAGAGTGAATTTCTATATTTTGAAGCGCTAATTTCTACATGCACGGCAAAAACCGTTTGATTCAGACGAAGGTAAAGAGATGGCTACTACGCGCCATCTGCTCTGTTTTCAAGTTCTGGGCAAAAGTCGATCTAATTCGGTGAGACCGTCCCGAAAGTTAGCTGAGATCGTTGCGGGACGCGCGGGTAAAACGAAGCAGGAAGAAAGGAGAAGAAACAAAGGGAAACCGAGAGAAAACAGAATACGTGAGACGAGAAAGAGAGAGAGAGAACGGAACGAACATTCCGCATCGTGAGAACAAGGGAGCCGATGGCATTCCTGCGACGCGCGGACGGTTTGCTTTCAATCTTCTCTTCGTCGCTTGAAGAGTCGCGCCTCTCTTCTTTTTCCCTCGGTTCACCGTTTCATCAAAGAAAAGAAAAGAAAAACACCGCAAATTGAGCTGTAAATTACCGTTATATTTATCTTCTTTGTTTATCTTCGTATCAACGATAAAAGCGGCAACAATTAATATCGAGATATTCGAGAGAATTGCGATTTGCATTCGAGTTGCATCTGTTTTTTTTGGTTTTTTTTTGTTTTTTTTGTTTTTTTAAGAAAGGAAATAGCTGCGCGGAAGAGGAGAAAGGCGCGCTGAAAAGCGAGACAAAATAATCTGGTCGCTCACCATCATAAAAAAGAATTGGGTTCGAATCTTTTTTTTTTTTTACAAATTACGAGTAAATTCATTGATACACAGCGGGATTGTTCTATCGGATTTTATTAGCCGCTCGATTTTCAATCGCTGATTTTCGATCGCTGTTTGTTTGAATTTCAATAATAGAGATTTGTACGATACAATATATACAATTCAGAGCTGCGAACACATTATATTATATAATCGGAGAGGTTGATTGAATCTAGTTATTAATATTATTCATTTCACTGCTTTGTGTCTTTGTTAATTAAATTTGAAATCCGAGGAATCCATTTCTACAAGAGTGTTAAAGAGGAATCTTTGTACGAAACATTTTTATTGAATTGATGTAAAAATTAATTACATTACCAATTAAATCGTATTAAATATAAGAGAAACAGATGACTTTACTTGAGACCAGACAGTCGGAAAGTTCACATCTTCTGTATCACGTTTCGAGTTCGACTGCAAAAGAAGGGAACGAAGAAGAGAACGGGTGCGGGGAGAAACAGCCCGCGGAATCGGGGGGCTAGGAGGGGTAGGTGAGTTGATGTAATTAAAGCGTGTCAGCTCGAATATTAAGTGGCGTGCCTCTTTATGGCGAATAGAGACGGAAGTCGTCCGGTGACATTATTTAATGATTTCCGTTCATTCTCTAAAGACTCTGACAGAAATTTGAGTAAAATAACACGAGCACCTTTTAGTTGATATCAAAGCAATATCACGCAAGATTATTCGTTGCTTGTTGTGTTAATTTATGTTTGAATAAAACTATTATTACATATAATTAATTAGCTTATTACATGTAATATTAATTAACGTAGATCCCAGACCGCGCGTCGATACGAATATTTTCTAGAGAGAAAATTTGAACATCGGATATTTTTAATACGATCAAAAAATTTTTCCGG
Source organism: Pseudomyrmex flavicornis (assembly GCA_014825475.1). Classification (NCBI taxonomy): domain Eukaryota; kingdom Metazoa; phylum Arthropoda; class Insecta; order Hymenoptera; family Formicidae; genus Pseudomyrmex; species Pseudomyrmex flavicornis. The sequence goes on from QVNW01003160.1 coordinate 10,121, forward strand.
TTTCGAGAAATAATTTTGGAATGTTTTTGAATAAATTCTCGAGTAACAGGCTTGAACGTTTATTTTCACATCTTGTTGATTGTTTCTTATACGTCGGTGCTGAGTTCGATCAACCGTACAACAAGCAATAAAAAAAAAAGAGTTGTGCAACGTGTTTTTAAAACAGATTGTATTTTTAGCAAAGAGCCGAAAACAACACACGAAGTCTCTTCGTCAAATTTATGCAACGACGAATAAGTTATGTAACAAACAAACGATTAAATAATGTATCCAATAAATTATATTCAAGTTTATATACGCGAGTCAATATACAGCGAAGATGTTTAGTTAATTTGTATTATACAATGCAATATACATATCCCGACTTAACTTCTCGGTCGTATTGCTGCACAGTTTCTAACTTGGCAATTTAACCACGGAATTACGTAACTTTAAACTGAAGGGCGGCACCTCGAAATTAGAAGCGGGTGGGGTGTCGCGTGCTCGCATGACGTTGCGAGACCCGAAACGCCGCAGCTTGCGGAAATTTCAATCGCAATGCAAAAGCGCCCCGAGGCAAAAGAGCGTGTGTGCGCGACGGTTGATAAAAAAAAAAAAAAAAAAAAAAAAAAAAAAAAAAAAAAAAAAAAAAACGAGAGAAGAAGGAAGAATTCATGTTAGACTCTTCGGTTTCTTTTACGTAAAAAATATTTCAGAATTTTGCTCGAAAGTAAAAGGGACCGAGATATCTGCTACGTGGAAAAAATCCGAAAAAGCACATTTTCCCAGAGAATTTTTACAGCAACTTAGAGAGATGTCTTGCTAAAGTAGTTTTTGCAAATCTCTCATCTGTTCTGATTTGATTCTTCTCTTCAATAATTTTGTAATTTAATATTCAACAAAGTTCTTGTTAATTTTTTTTCTCATTTATCACATATATAAACACTAAAAACGTAATAAAAAGGCCCGTTTACGATAGTAAACAGACGTTTGTGTCTTAACTTCAATAAATATTCGATATTCGAAAGAATTTGGACGAAGATATTCGAACAACTCAGGGAAATAAAAACGTATGCAACATGTGTTTGATAAGTGAGTAACGCATTCTCATGCACGACTATCGTTGTCGCTGGCAAGATAATGAGTTCGTCATTATCGTTCTCGTGGCGTCACCGAGAAGCGTCTTGTTGAGTCTAAAACGGAGGAGCGCAAAACGCTTCGTTATTTTTAGAGCATCGAGCTATCCGCCAGCATTTTGCCACGCGGCGACGATTCCTCATGCTTGGCCATACAATAGCATCAAGCAAGTTCTCTGTGCCATTGCGGCGGCGGCTGCGCTTCGTGCGGCGCCAAGTCGATGGCTTCCGGTTTTGTTGAAATTTAACGAGTCACAGGCACGAGAAGATGAAGAGCACATAACGCTTTATTCATCTATTTATACAAGCCCCCAGTATTACAAGCCCGGGTTGTATTTTTAGTCTTGCGCTACAAACATTGCGTAAAAATTTATGAGGTTTAAACATTTACAGACATTTAAAAGACTCTTCTTCAACAAAAAAAACATTACATTTTCATCTTTTATAAGTGGCGCGGTGTCCGTGTCGGCCTTTTTGAGGAATCATCAGCGACGTAGTACGAAAACCTTGGCCGAATTATCGATCACACGCGAACAAAAACGCGCATATCTATGTGTAAGAAGGCTATGAGAGAGAGAAAGACAGAGAGGCAGATGAGAACCGTTTTATATTTCGCACGAACCGATGCACTTTCATCTCTTCTTCTAGGATGAGAAGACGAGAGAAGACGAGGGGGAGGGGGGAAGAGAGAGAGAGAGAGAGAGAAAGTTTCCAATGAATATGAAATTCCGCAAAGAAGTTTATACCTCGAATACACCATTTTTCATTACTGGCCGGCTTAATGACGTTGCTCTCATGAGACGCATGAAATAAGGTTGAATAAATTTTCACGCGGTTCTTTGTTGGCCGTTGCATTGCTTATTCTCTCGGCCATATTGAGCCGACTATAAACTGCGCGGTCGCTTGCCTTTCGTGCCGCATCATCATCTCCGCAGCCGGTTTAGTCGAGGACTCGCAACAAAATGCTGTTCGCGCAGAATGATCAGCTTGACTAAAAGGATAGCAGCGTGAAATAGTGTGTTTGAATGTAAAAATTTTTTACAAGTGTTTTATTTACCCGGTATTGATTGTATAAGTAAAAAAAAAAAAAAAAAAAAAAAAATATTATATAATAATTTGTATATAATATCGATTCTCTCATTGACTTAATATGAGAATTAATGATTGAGAAAGATTTAAATTTATTAATATAATAAAGTTTATAATTTTATATTCTAGAATTCTCGAAAGTTTTCGATTTAACTTTCGACAAACTTTCTGTATGTAGGCGACGTCGTAAACCGATTGCATCGTTTCATTTCGTTCGTCGATTAATCTTGTTATACACTCAATTTTATACATCGCGACGGTCTCATCGGTGATATCGACCTTTTATAACGAGTATCCTTGTCGACCTGTTTGAAATTTCGCAGCCGGTTTGCCAAGGATGCAACGTAGCAACAGCAACCACATCACAGTAACCCAAAGAATTTTTTGCTTTGACGTTTACACAGTCTTTTCAGGTTGCTTCGAGCCGCAACTTTGTTTTCCATTCATTGTTGCCAGACATGTTCGATTTTCCGGTTAAATTATCGATTGAAGAAGAGGAGCAAAAAAAGATCGTCTTGCTCGATTATACAGACGTGGTGCAAGTACGACGCGACGAAGTGCGTACTTACTACACCACGTTTACAAATTCAATTCGGCGAGTATACTTAGCTGAGCAAACTGTCGTCGGACTACGGGAAATAAACGCCATCAAAAAGAAGTAGAAGACATCGACGGCGACGACGACGACGATGACAGTCTGCGACATTTGCTTTTCTCAAACCCGGAAAGTGACGCGAGTCTTCAAGTATTTACCGAGTCTTCTTTTCCAGTGTTGCTTTCGAGTGGGCTCACTTTACTATTGAAGATAACGTCTTTTCCCGCGATATTCCCGGAGATCGGAGAAACATTGTCTCTCGCTATTTTGAGTATCGCCGGTCTCTCTTCGCCGAGAAAATACCGAGTATATATAGCGTCGCGCCGCCGTCTATTATATATACATATATCCGTATCCCAATCGAGTTGGTCATCGGAGAGAGACCAACCGGGACTGCGAGTCTCGAGGAATGCAACAAAGCAACATTGATACTTGGAAAGATGTGCGAGCACGCACACATCTGGCCGTCTCGGCCTGTGTGTCAGGCTTGTGTGTAAGAACGCGTTCAAGTGCCTCGGCCTTTGGGTGAATGGCTAGGCAACCTTGAGAGGAGTGCTCGGAATGCGCCATCCCCTGCAAGCTTCTTCTTGAGTAGCTGCTCTACCTGCTCTAGAAGCGAACGATCTCTGGATGGTCTTTTTTGTATCGCGCATTAACAGCGGCGCGCAGCCTTGCAACACATATCGCCACCTTGCAATTCTGTTGCGCGCTTCCTGTCCCTTTCTCTTTCTCCTCCGCTCCTTTACTTGCCCTCTTGCTGTCTGTTCTCTCTCTCTCTCTCTTTCTCTCTTTCTCATATAGTCTTACTGGCGCGCGTGCGCCGGTAATTCGTACCTACAATTCCGCAATTCCTGCCACGGCGAAATCCGATCGACGGTGTTTCACGGAAGACGGATTTCTAAGATATTTGCTGATTCCGAAAGTTCGCACACGAAAAACCGTCCGAATGTTTGGTGAAAAATGTAAAATCGGTATCAAATACACTATAGTTCACGGTTCGCTGCGCTCGACGATCAAATTTCCCTTCCTTCCTTTTCCCCTCTCCTGTTCAAAGACTAAATATCTCTTCGCTTGCATAATTAATTACGCGGTTCAACGATCGCTTTATCTTTGCGAACAGGAAGAAGAATCGACGGGTCGCGTGTCATGGAGCAACCTTGATGAGTACGAGCGCACCACCGATCCGGGAGGACACTCGATTGCACCGGCAATATTATCCACGCTTGAATATTTTGCTACATTAATTGCTACTATTTAGAGAAGATCGCCGCACACGCGTCAATTTCTGAAATACCAATTACGGCAATTGTCCGTAATTGGTAGTTGAACGACGAGACAGTTACAATTACTACCCTTTCTTTCATTAAACGTAATTTTGCACACGTATCTATAGCGACAAGCCCAATTAAAAAGAAAGGAGTTACGTAAACGAATTATTTTGGAGATATCGCGTGAAATGCAAGCACGTGGCGTCGTTTTTTTTTCTTTTGTGAACGTCTCATGTTCTTATGATTTTAAAAATAATTCTTTCTCTTTTCTTTTTGTTTTCGTTTTCGATTAACTCGCAATCATAATTTTGCAATTATCGATGGAAATGCGTAATAAAAAGCGTGATTGTGTCTTTATTTTTAGCCGAGATACTTTACACGTTTTTGACGCGCGTTGTCCAATGCGCATAGATCAGGTAGTAAGTACACGTTAAACCGTACACACGTTTTTACACTAATTGTAGATTCGTCATGAATGAAACCTCATTTTTCCGCGGCACTTAATCGCACTTCGCATCGCCTCGCTTGGCTCGTCGACGTCGCGTCGGTCTGAGTTGCGTGGCGCCGCCGATTTCGAGACGTAATCACATCCCGTGACTATCTACACGCGGTGATGCACAAAAAAACCCTTTTATACACGTGTATAAAAAAAAAGAGATTATATACACAATAAATAATTCGGAAACAAAGCATCTGAGATATGCGCGCGTGAATATATAATATATGTCAATCCCCCCCTCTCTCGCCTTAATACAATGACAAATAAGAAAATAAATCTTGCTGACGCATTTTACCAATTGACGACGCTTGGACGAAATTTATTTGACGAAGACAAATGTCGTCGGTGTTAACTACTTGTACGTCTGTCAACGTGCATTGTAGCGCATTCAAGCGAGCGCACTGCTGATTCTGCATTTTGCCAAGGCGCCTTGCCAAAAAACGCTCGTCAAAATGTGCGGACGTGGCTTCATTACTTTGACAATCTATGCACCACACGCTGTATTTTGAGTATTCATTACACAATGTATAAATAATATTTATTTCAAGGAGAGAGATAAAGACAGAATGATATCATTCATTGCCGTCAAATGTTAAAGTAATTTATGAACGTACACAATTTCGTCTCCTCCGTACACACATACACACACACACACACACGCGCGCGCGCGCGCCACACATGTACGCACACGCGAAAGCGATTGCCATTCCCGCGAATAAACCGCGATGACGTAGATTCTATATCAGGAAAGTATTCCCCCCTGTCATCGATCAAATCGAAGCGAAACGATCGCGAAAGAGCTGGTCGCGATATTATCGTGGGAAGAAGAACAATAAAGAATGAATATATATCGCGCAAAAATAGCGCGATGGCTTGTTTGCCCGATAACGAGGTTTGTGCCGACAAATCGAGAAAACGCGATTAATATACGTGTAAGTACGTGCGAGAACTTGCGGAAATAATGACGTCGCACGTTTCTCGCGTTTCTTACAAGTGGAAACTGACAGCAGTGGGACGGATTATTTCTGGTCTTGTAATGTCGTCATAATCGAGTGAGCTCGCTGGTTCCGTTAAGTTGATTCTAACGGCAATACTATGATTAGCGAAACCGGAGAAACGCGTACGTTTCTTTTAATGCATCGACATGAACGTTGACACAGCTGCCACGTGTTGACGTGCCACACGTGGCACGTCGCATAACGCATCTGTTCTCTGTTGAAAATCATGCTTTATAATTAGCAAATGATACGAATGTGTATCTACATAGTAAAATACGAAAAGACTTTCTGATCAATCCAATATATTTGTAAATATATTGGATTGATCAGAAAGTAAAGTAGATAAATATTTGAAAAAAATATATATATATGTATATATATTTATATTTTTCAAGTTTCATACTTAATAACCCGATAATAATAAAAGAAAGAGAGATAAACAAAATGTATGTGGAAATTAGCTTCTACAATTCGATTACTTTGAAAAAAGTAACAAAGTTAAAGTTTAATAATTTATATTATTAAAGTTTAATAATTTATAATATTATAATTGAAATTACAATATTATAAATTAAATTAATTGTCGTAATTAGCGGTAAACTCTTTTAACCGCGATAACAAGCCAGCGTGCGATCGCTTGACTTATTAAATACAATTGTAATTGGTGCGTATCGCTGTGAATTATTAATTCATTCGGTCATAGTATCGTTTGTTCTCTCTGTTGCAGTGTGCCAAAGCATAGACATAAGAAATAGCGTGAGTCAATTTTCAAAGCTGGAAGGATGTCGAGTGGTGGAAGGCTTCGTACACATATTTTTGATCGACAAAGCGAACGAGACGTCCTACGCCAATCTCAGCTTTCCCGATCTGGTCGAGATCACGGGATATCTCGTTTTCTACAGGTATTCTTTCTCCGCAAAGGTATTCTTAAAAAATTAATCACCGCATCACATTCGTTTCACACATTTCGCATCGCGAAATATCTTCAAGATAAATTGCACTCTCTCTCTCTCTCTCTCTTTCTCTCTCTCCCTCTCTCTCCTGTAAAGGATCGGTTTCCTCGTAAGTCACGTTGGCAGATGATTCAATCACATCTGAGATATCTCACATCCTTGTTTGTTCGCTCGCCTGATTTCAGAGTAGCCGAACTGAAAAGTCTCGGACGACTGTTTCCAAACTTGGCGGTCATTCGCGGCCATTCTCTATTCGTCAATTACGCCCTCGTGGCGTTCGAGATGATGGCGTTACAGGAAATCGATCTCTACTCGCTCACCAACATACTACGCGGATCCGTGCGATTTGAGAAAAATCCGCTTCTCTGCTACGTCGACACGCTCGACTGGGACATCATTGCCGAGGCCGGTAAGGGGGAGCACATCATATCGGTAAGAGAATTTTTGGATATTTTTCTTTAATTGTTATAACGCTCGAAAGGCCACGATAAATTTCTTACGTTTCGATCCGGATGAGTTTATTTATTCAAGGCTCTCAAAGCGTGTCCGGTTTCTCTTCCGGCGTAGATATTCTATTCTCATATTTCTCTGTTAAACCAACCGGCAGAACCAATTTGACAGAATCGAATTAATACGCTTTGGCGCCTTTTATCCTTGTTCTTATATATTATTTACGAGAAATAAATGATCGTTGTTAGCATTCAACGAGCGTTACAGTGGCTTAATAGCGTGTTGGGTTTATCTATAATAGCTTATTAACAAGCGCGTCATCCGGTTTTTCCAAACGACGACCGGCGTAGGCTATCGCGCGTACTTTTCTTTCTGCCTCACACAACATATTCCATCAATGAGAGCGCGCCGCCGGCGACGGCGCGATTCGTCATGCTTGGCAGCGCGGAGCGACACGGCGTGCGGCGGGTCTTTCTTGCTACCGAATTATTAAGAGACAAGAAATTCAACGCGGAAACGCCATGAAAAAAATTGCATCATTTACTTTTTTTTTTGCAACCAATAAAACGCGCGTCCACCTGCCGCCGTGAGGAACGCGAAAAACCATCGAGCGACGCGCACTCCGCGCACGTCACGCAACACTTCTTGAAAACTAACGGCGAATCACATAAAATCGTGTATCTCCCGTCTTCAAAACTGAGCCGAGTTTGGAGTCGAAGTGAACATGTATGTATTCCGGAGGAGAGAATGTCCAATTCGAAATGAACGACAAAAGAGAAAGATTCTCTCGCAAAAGAAACGGGTCGTGAACTTTTAAGAAGGATAAAAATGTCAACTTTCAAAGGGAAAAAGTATCAACTTAAAAAAAAAAAAATAAATAAAAGATAAACTTGGGAACGAACGATAAGAGAGAAAGATTCTTTCACAAAAAGAAAAGGGGCGGTGACCCTTAAGAAGGACAAACCATAAAAGTGTCAACTTTTAATGAAAAAAAATACCGACTTTTTAAAAACAATTAAAAAATAAGTCATAAAACATGTAAACTTTTATCCATCATTTTGTTCTTATAGTAACAAAGTAAAGAGATGTGGAGAAGCAGGTTCTGACGATCTTAAAAAGAGCCGCTGTAACGTGTTTGTTCAAATTTTGCAATCGAGTGCATTCTTTTTTGTTGCGTGAAAGAATAAGTCGTTGATAATTAGCGACAATGTAACTAAGCAATCAAATATTTTGTATACGCGGAGAATAGGTCGATAACAATTAGAGGGACAATGTAACTAAACATCCTCGATTTCTTTAATGTGTGCATACGTTGACACGTATGTCATTACGTTATTAAACGTTATTCATTACTTTTTTTTTGTGGCAGAATCAATAAAAAGACGTCAAAAAGCAAAACAAGTTTAAGAAGAACATTATAACGTATTAACACACTTTTTATACGGAGAATAAAAAAATACGGAAAACGATAATAATTTTCCAGCGACAGTGTAACTAAGCGTTCTCGGTCTTTGATGTGTGGTAGTAAAATAACATATAAAATATATTGTTTTGACAATATAAATGATATTCATAAATCTGATATTAATAAAGTGCCCCAGAGCGATACGCTGCGTGTTTAAGCGCAAACGTTTTCAATTATATATTGCTTTGAGAAAATTCTGCATCTTCCGATTTATTTTCGATACGAGCATTGAAATGTTTCGTGAAAAGCTTATTGTTGTGTGAGAGAAATGGCGGACACGGATTATCGAATACGCTTTCGCAACATGTTTTTTGACCTTCGTATCGACAATTCGTAGCCGACGGCGTAGTTCTGACGTCGTTTTCCCCTACGCGTAATTCCGTATACAATAGAGAATTCCATATGTTTCGATAAAAAGGACTTAGCGCGCTTGTGTGTGTGTTTTCTGTCATTACCTCTTCGACAAAAACTTTTTGTTCGCATCGATAAGATATTAAAATTCGCAAAACGAATTAGAAATGGTAATTATCTTTTTGTGACGCGTAATATAAGTCTTTTTTTTTTTGCGTCACGATTAAAACAATTTATTTTTAGCTCGTGGTGATTGGAAGTTTAAGAGTTTTCACGGTTGCAAATTTCCGCGCGCCGGAATGGTCATTAAAACTAAATTTCGAGGAAAATTCACAGGGGAAATTTACGTGTGAGAAACGCGCAAATGTAGTCGTATCACACACATTCGCGTTTTCATTTACAGAATAACAAAATGCTGAACGCCTGTCCGCATTGCAATAAAAGTTGTCCGACGCGGCAAACAAAACCGGATGAGAATCTGTGCTGGAATCGACATCACTGCCAACGAAGTAAGTTGTTGTATATTATACTACGACTAATCGATTTTTCATTCGCGATTGCTCTTTGTGAAATATCGAATCAACACGTGTATAAAATGCCACGGTAAAATGTGTGTTGTCACGGTACATGTTGTACCATGACAAATATCACCGTGAAATAAAACGTAGCGATGCGTTAAATTTTCTCGGAGCTCTCGGATTTTAATTCCATTGAAATGTTCGATTCAACACGCGTCGCGGATTTTATAATCCGCGTGTAATTGATGATTTTTAACAAACGATATCCAACGAACGATGCACACACGTCGTAAAAATTCGTATATTTTCGCGCAAAGCGTTTGACTCGAACGCGCGAGACGAACGTGTGTAGATTCTTATCATGAGAGAGGAAACGGTTTGTTTTGTTAGGATGCGACCCGAAGTGCGGAGATAGAGCCTGCAACGACAAGGGAGAGTGTTGTCATCCACAGTGTCTGGGTGGATGCACAGGCCCGACCGCCAGCGACTGCATCGTGTGCAGGAACGTGATAATCGGTAAAGAATGCAAAGATCGTTGTACGAAAGGAACTTACGAGTTCATGAATCGGCGCTGCATCTCGGAGAAGGAATGCCGCGAGATGAGAAAACCACCCGAGGCGCCGGCCTCCGTTAACTCTAGACCATACAAACCGTTCGAGGGCAGTTGCGTGATCGAATGCCCGTCCGGTTACATGGAGAGCGTGGACAACGACGGGAAAAAATCCTGTCAGAAGTGCGACGGTCTCTGTTTGAAGGAGTGCAACAGCGCGCACGTGGACAGCATCGCCTCGGCGCAAAAGCTGCGCGGATGCACGCATATCAAGGGTAGCCTGGAGATACAGATACGAGGTGGAAAGAGCAGCGTGAAGGAACTCGAGGAGAACTTGAGCATGATCGAGGTGATAGATGGCTATCTGAAGATCGTCCGCAGCTTTCCGCTTATATCCCTTAACTTTCTCAAGAATCTGCGCCTGATACGCGGACAGGAACTCGAGAACGGCAAGTACAGTTTAGCCGTGTTCGATAATCAGAATCTTCAGGAGCTCTGGGACTGGAACACCCATCCAAATTTGACCATACTGGCCGTGAATAGCTCCGCCAAGCTCTTCTTTCACTTCAATCCGAAATTGTGTCTTTACAAGATCGAAGCTTTGCGGGAGAAGACGAAATTGGAGGAGTTCGACGATCACGATGTGGCATTTAGCAGCAACGGAGACAAAGTAGCATGTAACGTTACCGAGTTGAAGACCAGAGTAACCAAGAAAACATCTAAGGGAGCTATTATCGAGTGGGAATCTTTTGTGCATCACGACACCAGATCCCTTTTGGGTTACGTGGTTTATTTCATTGAAGCGCCTTATCAAAATGTTACGATGTACGACGGTCGTGACGCGTGCGGTGGGGATGGCTGGCGAGTAGAGGACGTCTCTGCGGAAACCGTGACGCCGGAGAACACTAACAATAATAGCACCACGGAGCGTAGCTACTACAATAGCCACATACTGACCCAGCTGAAGCCGTACACTCAGTATGCGTACTACGTCAAGACTTACACCATTGCGACGGAGCGGTCGGGCGCGCAAAGCGAAGTCAAGTATTTCACGACACTGCCGGACGCGCCTAGCTCACCCAGGGCATTGTCAACCTGGAGCAATTCCAGCAGCGAGCTGGTTATGTCTTGGTACCCGCCGTTGGAAAAAAATGGGAATCTGACGCATTATCGAATTGTCGGTCGTTGGGAGCCCGACGATCAAAGTTTCATCGAGCAGAGAAACTATTGCGACGAACGTAAGTTGTTTCATTCTTTTTTTACATAGCGAGACGCAATAGAGGATTGAAAGATTCTAATAAAGTTTCAAATGTATCATAAAATTATCACAATTGTTTCGATTTGTCAGCTATGCTGCTGCCCGAGAAGAAACCAATGTCCGTCATAGCGGAAGAAGAGAGAAAGCGCGCCGAAGAAGAGAAGGAATTAGTGAAATTACCCGAGACCGAGACCACGTCGTGCACATGTGCGGATCGAGAATCGCCGGATCAGTCAATGCGCGAAAAAGAAGTTTCCAGTTCGATCGCTTTCGAGAACGCGTTGCACAACCAGGTCTATATAAAACGAATAAATGCGCGTAGAAGGCGCGACACTACTAGTCACATGTTAGACGCGGCTTATCTAGCTAAGAAAGATTCCAGCTCCGATCAGGTGAGAAACAATATACTTTGAGATCGTTTTTCTTAAGAATTGCGTGTTATCTTACACAAGTCAACATGTGTAAAAGAAATAAATTGTAATTGAATATTAGAGGACAATTAATGTAGTCCGTAACTCTGCTTGTTAGTTGCGTACACAACTTATTCTCACTATATTGTTGTTCAAAACCCAGTATGATTCTTGATATCTTGTTTTAGGACAAGAAAAGTATTCACGACGACATAGTGAACGGCACGTACATACAGTTCGAACGACTAGTGCCGAGTATAAATCTTACTTTCGTCATGAGAAATCTCCGACACTTCGCCGCGTATAATATCGAGGTTCAAGCTTGCAGAGAACGGGTTGCGAATGAGACGACCAAGAATTGCTCGACAAAGAGCATGAAAACTTATCGCACGCTAGCGATGGAAAGTGCAGATAATATTCCACCGAACACGTTTAAGCTGAGTATTTCTGACAAGAACAATAGTCTCACTACGGTCACTCTGTATTGGGACGAGCCGCCTCAACCCAACGGTCTAATTGTCACGTACCAAATCGAGTACAAAAGAGTAGACATAAAGAATGTAAGTAATACGTTATATTTAAATATTAACTAAACAAAAGCGTTACAAAAGTATGTAACTATTCTATGAAGTTTTCATGTCATTAGAAACAGAAAAATTAGATTAAAAAATAATCTCTGAGGTTAGTTTTTCTCAAAAATTCTCTTTAAAAAAAGAAATAGAGAATTTTAATTTCGAAAACATTCTTAGTCTTTTACTGTTTAATGTATTTGATATCTATAAATATGTTTCTTCTATTGTGCAGATAAAGGCAACGGTGTGCATTACAAGGCGCGATTTTATCAACGCGGACAACTTGTACATCTTAAAAGATCTTCCCGCTGGGAATTATTCTGTAAAAGTCCGAGCTATGAGCTTAGCCGGATACGGCGCGTACACCGAGATAAAGTATTTTTATATAGATGAATACGACACGCTTAGCACATCTTGGATCTTGTTCTTGGTGATACTGAGCGGTGTCTTAATTTTCATTGTCTTGGGCATATATATATTCAGAAAACGAGCAATGCGGAATGTGTCCAGCACAAGACTTATCGCGACGGTAAATCCGGAATATGTGAGCACGAGTTACGTGCCGGACGAGTGGGAAGTACCCAGGAAGAAGATTCAATTGTTGCGAGAATTAGGGAACGGTTCTTTCGGCATGGTATACGAAGGAGTGGCCAAGGATGTCGTAAAAGGCAAACCGGAAGTACGATGCGCCGTGAAAACAGTAAACGAAACTGCAACCGACCGTGAAAGAATAGAATTTCTTAACGAAGCGTCCGTCATGAAGTAAGAAAATTTAATTGCTTCCTCTCTAAAAATACATTTGTATTCAAAATTATTCTATTTACAAATTTTGACTTTTGATATATTCTTTGTTCAAAGGGCATTTAATACTCATCATGTTGTGAGACTACTTGGTGTGGTGTCGCAAGGTCAACCTACATTAGTAGTTATGGAACTGATGGTGAACGGCGATCTAAAGACATATTTGAGAAGTCACCGACCGGACGTGTGCGAAAACTCGAAACAACCTCCTACATTGAGGGATATCATACAAATGTCAGTCGAAATTGCAGACGGCATGTCTTATCTCGCGGCAAAGAAATTTGTTCACCGAGATTTGGCCGCTCGCAATTGTATGGTGGCTGAAGATCTTACTGTGAAGATCGGAGACTTCGGCATGACGAGGGACGTATATGAAACTGATTATTATAGAAAAGGATCTAAGGGACTTTTACCTGTCAGATGGATGGCACCGGAAAGCTTGAAAGACGGTGTGTTCACTATTTTTTCTGATGTTTGGAGCTACGGAGTTGTTCTATGGGAAATGGTAACATTAGCTTCGCAGCCGTATCAAGGCTTGTCGAACGATCAGGTGAATATAAATCTTAAATCTGTGATAAAAGTTGTTAGTGATTATTATTTGTTTTTATCCGGTATCAGATAACGTATGTTCATAGGTGTTGCGTTACGTAATTGATGGAGGAGTTATGGAACGACCAGAAAATTGTCCCGACTCGTTATATAGTTTAATGAGACGTACTTGGAATCACAGAAGTTCAAGAAGACCCACATTTTTAGACATTGAGAAGGAGTTATTGCAAGAAGTTAACATAGAAGGCTTTGAGAACGTTAGCTTTTATCACAGCGCGGAAGGAATCGAAGCCCGAAATCAAAATAATTCTCATTCACCGCAAACTGATCAGTAAGAATATAAAATTCTACCACAATAAAGTTTTTAGTAAAACAATATGATTCTTTTATATGCATGTATACGCGCCTGCTTCAAACCAGTTTACTTGCGCGTATTTTTTGAAAATATTTATCAAAATCTAATTTCAACAGAGATTTAGAAATGGTTGCTCTACAAGACTTGCGAGAGGAAGATATCGAAGGGGAAGAAAGCTCGCCGTTACGTCAGGACTTCGGTGATTTTGCAAGTTATGACCCTCGCAGTATTAAAAATAACTTAAGTCCGCACTACGGAGCAAATTCGTATGGTGAAACTTCTAAAGCTACTTCCAATTTCCATGACATAAACTCTGCAACGGTACCTAAAGCTGGCTTCGATGAGTTCGGTGGGATCTCTGGAGATTCGTTCGTATCCAATAAAGATACGTTGAACTCACCTTTCGTAGAAGGCAGTCTTAAATCAGTTAGGAGCTCGCCGTTTATTTATAAGAAAAACACATCCCGCAGCAACGTAAGTCAAGCTTCTCTGGGCAAATCTGTGAGCCCGCAAAGTTTAGCCAAAAGAAATTTTCTCGATAGTCCAAATCCGTCTAAGTCTCTGGACGAACACGATTATGAAAACAGAAGTCCCGAGATCATGTCGGGTATTGATAAAAATGAGATTGCTCCATTGCGTTCTATCACTCGAGGGTTTTCGTCTGTGGACACTATAGATATTGAGATTAATGGTGACAAAAAGGAAAACAATCACACGAACGATTACGTAAACAAGCCCGAGATATTGAACAACGGTTATATTAACAGCACGACAACGTAGCTTCAGTGATTCTCTCATCTGATTATCAGGAGATTCAATGCAAGATAAATTATATATATATATATATATTTATACATATATATATATATATATGACAAAATTATATATCTGCGATGTAAATCGCGAGTGATCGTATTCTACAAATAAAAAGGCAGTGTCTGTGCCAAATTTGTGAACACACTGGGTTATAATTCAGGAAGGATCACACATCAAGCAGTGTTTTACACTAAAACTGGATGTTAGTGTTTTAGACTAACACATGTTTATACTCGTAAGTCTATATTTTAAACGTCTAGACGTAACTAAAAATAACTAAGAGTACCAGGTCCTAAGAAACAAATGGTGTTTCCTTATACGGGTGTTACCATGTCTTAATAATTCCGTCTCTCTAAATGTAATTAATATCGCTACGAGTGTACAGCTAACTGTATAATTGTTGTGCTGCAATGCATGCGTTGGAACAAGGAGAGCAGCGAATATATTTATATCAGATACTGTCTTTTTAAAGTTATCGCTGTAATATACATTATATATGGAGAATTTAGGCTTAACACTAATGATCATTATCGTAGAATTGTGAACAACCGCAGTTTAAACCAACCACATCTCTTCTTGAAATAGGTCTATACATTGTGGAAAAAACATGTTAATATTCGTCGTTACATGATATTTGATGCTGATAAAACAAAGTGATATAGCCTTTCTCCTCATTAATCTACCCAGATGTAAGAATATATCAAAGAGTTAAGCAGATTGATTATTTATGTCGTAGAGATTTTTTTTTTTCTGTTTAATCTTCAGTCGTAAGGACTTATGCTAGTTTCGGATGTAAGTAATATATATTTGTATAGCATCGATTATTTTTCTTTTCCTGAGTTTATTGATGTAACTATGGGTAAACCAAAGTGGCAATTAGGTTGACTACCGCGTTGGTACGATATTTTGTTCACAGCGAAGAGACCACATTTTATAACTTTTGTGAATTATGCCTAGTCGCCACTTTGCACGATTTTAGACTTTGTGTGTGAACTCGTGAACTCATTATATATATATACACATATATACACATATAGTAACATAGGTTATAAATATATTTGTTGCAAGATTATATATATAATATATGTAGAAGGTGATTCAGAATATTGACTTATAGAAAAAAAAAAGGTACATACAACCGCGCGTTTCTCTAATTTATACAAATTTCTACTATATTTATGTTTTCTACGTTGTTTTAGTGATTTTGACTCTAGTATATCAGTTGATCTAGGAGTTCTGAATCCCCAATTTCTCGATATATGGTAGGAGAATTAGAGAGTAAGGATCTTTTCAACGTTGAAAATCTTTAGTAGTGGTAGTTTAGCGTTTCTGACATCATTCTCGAATGATTCGTGAGTTTCTAAGTGATTATTATTCTTTTAATATTTTTAATCGCGATTATGGCAAAATCTTAGATGAAAATAATTAGTGTGTTGACTTTCTTTACATATAATAACAATATTATATTTTAATATTTTAAAATCTAATCAATTATTCTGAGCTGAAGCTTTTAAATGTTATATTTTGAACACCCTACTCTCGTTTCTCATTCTGTATATCTAGACGATCTAGTGAATATATACATATATATAAAAAGCTATCAAAGGCATAAAAAAAAAAAAAAAAACAACAAAGCTTGCACTTTACATTGGAAAAGTTTTAGAACTGAGAGCAAATTAATAATTATTAGAACACATTGTAAGAAACTTAATATTTTCATTCATGTAGACATAAAGCTCATTGAATGCATTTACATATTTTATTAACATGATTGAAACAAGCAATAATTGCCACTTTGTCAAAATTAATTTATTATATTTGCTTCGGTTCTTAAACTTTTTTGAGATGAACTGTCCATATGTGACACAGACTGTGCGTCTATGCACGTGATAGTACTACTATATTTCGTGGAGCTGGTACACGAAATGCTTTCTCTCTCTCTCTCTCTCTCTCTCTCTCTCTCTCTCTCAAGGCATACTCCGCAACAATACAATACGTTTTTTGATTAAAAGTTAACACACACACCATGAAGATTTATCGTGCAATTTACAGTCACTCAACAGAGTTTACAGTCTCCACATCGTGCAATAGTATCGTTGGTATCTATGCTCCATAAAGTAACCGCAGCAACTCAGCGGTGGATGCTTTGTTGACACGAACTATCGCCCTTAATCCATCAGTCATCATGTCAGTCGTTTCTGTGTCGCTCCACGAAATAAACCATGAAATTCAGAGGCATACGCCATGCTTTTGAGAGTAGAGACGAGAGAATGTAGACTGTCCTAAAGCCCAGTGAGAAGCAAGATTGTTGGCGAACAAAAAAATGTGCAAGATAAACAATATCGGACGAATCCCGACGAAACGAGTTATGGGAAGGGTTATTATCAGTAACCCCAACGCAATCGAGTCTAGACATAACGAGCCTCTAACACAAGACTGATTAGCTAATCCCGTTGTACATCCGTAATCTCTCAGTAAGTTAAAAATACAAGACAAAATGGTAGAAGTTCCGCATCGTTTCATATTCGTAGTTACATCTTTCTTCGGTTGGTTTATTTCTTTCTTTTCTTTTGTTTTCTTTTTCCGCCACGCATCCGCTTAAAAATTATGCGTCCGTTTCAGAGATTTATTACTAGCATTTGTTTCGTTCCTACAACATCGCTCGCAAAATTGTCACTTTGCTTCGATGTTTACCAGAACAAATGTGTTACAAAATACAATAGATAGGGGTCCGAAATAATTGTATTATTTATCAAAACGATTTGTTAACACAATTCAGAAGAATATTTGTTTTTTCTTTATTTAAAAAAAAAATTGTTTTTGGAAAACATCGTTTTTTTTTGTTTTTTTTTTTTTTGTACTTGATGAAATAATATTCTCAAATTAGATTTTTGCTGAACAAAACTAAATCTTTACTCGTTCACATCGTGTTATCTTTTAAACGATTAAAACTTTTAAATTAATTTTTTACTGTATAAATACATTTCGCGCAAATTAGTCTGATAATTGCTGAAAATTCAACTCTTTGTCGAAGCGTTTTTCATAAAAAAAAAAAAAAATAATAATAATAATGGATTAGTCTCAGGATACCCTATATATCAACGATTAAAGTACCAGTGACCTAATAAGCAAGTACCTAAATCTACATACGTAA
Organism: Pseudomyrmex flavicornis; assembly: GCA_014825475.1. Classification (NCBI taxonomy): domain Eukaryota; kingdom Metazoa; phylum Arthropoda; class Insecta; order Hymenoptera; family Formicidae; genus Pseudomyrmex; species Pseudomyrmex flavicornis. The sequence continues at coordinate 27,887 of QVNW01003160.1, forward strand.
CACACATTTTGTATATATTATACTTTGGATATAAATCGTGAGATACAGTAAATTGTACAGGCAAGGGGAAAAATGCGGGTAAAAAAATACAAAAGCCAGCCAGATCTTATAGAAAATGTAGAATATTGTCATCCTGTTGTTACTTTAGAGTATCTACATATATTATTTCATTACATTTTTTTTCTATGTTTTATAATATAGACTCTAGACTATAATGATCATCGCAATTGTACATTTCCTGTTTTCTTTTTCCGAAGAATCTGTTCACTATCATAATACGTGCCAAGTTATTAACCGATTACAGACATTTATCGCTCGCGCGCAATAAATGTTCTCACCTTTATATATGATCGATTACTGTAGTTTCTGTGTGTGTGTGTGTGTGTGTAACAATCGTGTACTTATATAGTCTCGGGCCACGATGAAGCTTTTGTTTTGTAAGCCATGATTTTATTTAGCGTACAAAGAATAATTTCTTCCGTTTAAGTTAATCTTTTTTGTTTTTCTTGTTTTTGAAAGCGAAATTCTGTAGGAACGAAAGGCAGCGAAATCGGAATAGAAATTTATGTAAATGGAATTTCTAAACAACAAAAAGAAAAAAAAACAAATCAGCAGAGAAAAAAAGAACATGATTAATGACAGACAAACCTCTTGGCCGTCCAGCCACGGCCAATGTTATCGTAAATAATAAGCCTCGCTCGTACTCTGAAGTATTTAGTGTAATAACATTAAACAGTTACAACGCTTAGACTATATACTGACGTACTGATGTAAGTACGAAGTAAGTAATCGTAGATTTAAAACACGAAATGTTTCCTATATATGGACGCGAGTCTTCATATTATATATAAATACATATAATAAACGGCGCGCAATCGCTAAGAGAGAGTTTTAGGCCTCCATAGTTTAATTAATAGCTCTGTAATATACTAGAGTAATCTGGGATTAAGGTAGCAGCGTTAATTCGTGTCTGGAAATTGCATAACTATTAAAGTGTGCCTGTTGACAATGCGCGATATCTGATAAGTGTGTAACTCTCGAGATACATACATATATATACGTAAATACACACACATATATATGTATCTATTTAAAAAAACGTGCGTAAATCGTAAGGCAGGAATTTATAAGGATTGCAGGCCTCGCGCCTCTAGATCAATGTACATCTGTATCAATTGATAGGAAAAAAAAAAAAGATCAAGGAATTTATAACGGGCATAAGCGGAGAAAGCGTTCCGTTTTTCTTACCACGTGTGTGAAACAGTTTCAGCTAAGTCTTGTTGCCTTTTGTTGTGTTCCGCGAACAATTAGTGATTCTTTTCCGCTGACTTTCTTTCTAGAGACTGAACTACTGTTCGTGCTCATTAAACGTCACCAAACGTTTAACTTAAAATCGTCCCATATCTCAAGTCCGCTATAATTTTGTATTTATTCTGCGTGAACGTGAGGCAGACAATTTTTTTTTAAGAAAACCGCAACTCGAGAAGCTATTAAAAATCAATCGATATTTAATGCACGTTTTTTTTTTTTTTTTGACAAATATACATGAGCATTGCGATGATTTGATTATTCTTTTTGTCTCTGTCTTTGCAATCGACATTGCACGCTCCCTCGTATTTCGAGACTTCTATTTCAGCAATGTTTCACGCGCAAAATATCGAAAATTCATTGA
>QVNW01003162.1:0-16896 GCA_014825475.1 Pseudomyrmex flavicornis
TTTTCTACATAGCCGCCTTCGAGACAGTCTTTCCAAATCGCACAACGAACCAAGCTCGGACTCACAAATTCTTTTTTATAATGTGTAACGATTAAAAAAAACGCAAAGCTTGTTAAATATATTATTATAAAAAGAATTGATTTTTATTATATCACATACATATTATATTACTTTTTATTATATCACACGCATTAAATTATATTTAAAAAAAAATGTAATTTAATAAAGTAATATAATAATATATGTAATAGCTGTTTGATTTAGATTTCCTTTTAAACTGCAGCGTTGCCATTAGGGATAACTAATGATGATGCATGCCTTGTCGATAACAAATTTATACACACGTAGGTATATATATATATATCTATTTACGTATCTATCCTCCGAACGATGCCGTAACTTTTCGTGTTATCGCGAGCATGCGGGGCAATGTCGTTGTGAAAAGTACGCTCGCTCGTATCTTCGAGATGAACATGTCTTTCCCGAGAACGTCATTCGCTTCCATAAACGTCATATCACCGCAGAGATCTAGTGGTAACTGTCTCGTACCGAAGACGTCTAACCCGGAATAAATTATATACGGAAGCGCCGATCGGACACCGCGCGCACAAGATACGCGTGCACTACACATTATTCATTGGATATTAATTTCGCCATCTGCGCGTGCAATTTGTACGTACGAAGATTTATCGATCTCGTGTTATACGGGTATATATATATTCGCGCGATAACGGGGTGCTATCAGCACGTAAAATAATTCAAGATAAAATAAGTACTTTTGCTGTAAATTAGATTAGATTATTAATACGTAAATTCTTTATGTGCAGTACATATATATTATAAAATAAATGATCACCTTCGTAGCAAATATCAGAAGATAGAGAATTTCAATTCTCAGTAAAATTAAAAAGATTTGCATGTATTTTTCATTTTTTAATGTTTTGATAAACAACTTGGTAAGCAAATTTACCAAAAAAAAAAATCGAAAATATTTCTACTTAAATGTAGCTCACGTCTGATTGCGGTAACTTCGTATTCACCCCGGACGGATTTATATTGCACGCCGAGGAATGCGTTATGCGGCAATGTTACAACGAACCGCAAAAAAATCAGAACCAAGAACACCTTGTGTCCTCCGCGCGTTTGTTACCACCATCATGGATCCCATTTTTCGTGAGCCAGCGACAGAATATAATGCGCGGCGGCATCGCGCGCGAGGGCGGCGGAAACCGACGGCGTGCGAAAATGACGCCCTTTCGAGGTAGCAACCGCATTATTCACGCAGCAGTTAGCGCCGCGCGTTCGTTGTAAATGTTGGGAAAACGTCCGAGCGTAACGTTTTTCCTCTTCGCGACCGCGAGGCGAATAAGGGAGCAAAACGGGCGTGCTAAATCACGAGCCCACGTTTCTCTCCACTGCTACCTACTTTCTGACGATAGCGTGCGCCCGTCGCGCCACGCGACACGCGTATAAATCAATTGCGCCCGAGGGAAAGCTCTTATACGCGACGCGCAGTCTGGAAAGTGTTAAAAGACGATCGAGTGCAGTTACTCGATGTGTAGGTACGGAGGAATTTAAAGTTCTTGAAATGAGAAAATTCAGAGTATCATTCACGATGATAACAAATATATTTATAAAAATATATGTTAAATTGACAACATAGGTTTATAAATCAGCTTCAATGTAAACACTATTTATTTTATTTAAGTGAAATACTATATATGTATGTGTTTGAATATCTAATTTCATAACTTTTAAAAATTTTTTAACGTTGATGTACAAAATTTTCTAAAACAGAGAATTAAAAAAGACGTTTCACTCAAATCTTCGTCAATGTATAAAAAAAAATATCTGTCTTAAAATTATCGATGTCACAATAAATTTCTATGCACATATGGGATGGTACATTATTAATCTGTTCTATATACGCATTTACACACAAGATAAATAGTAAAAATATCTCGATCGGAAGTTAGAATGTCGTTTATAACGCTATTTTATCTCGTTAACGAATCATGATAGATTAAAAGAAAAAGAAAAAGAAAAAGAAAGAGAAAGAGAAAGAGACAGACAGACAGACAGAAAGAAAGAGAGAAGTTTGTATATGTCCCGATTTGACAACATGATTATATCTCCAGTCAACAACGTATTTTCTCGTTCTAGCTTCGTCAATGAATCTAGTGTCGCATGACAAGTGATTTAGCACGCCGAATACGATTCTGCAATAAAGTTCGTCTGAGAATTTCAATACACGATTATAGTGTATTAAGCGTGTCTAATACGCACGTGCAACATGAAATACTCGGATGTAACACTGAAAAGATATATTAATATAAGTTGTTTTTTTTCTTTTTTTGTTTTTTTTTCTGTTTGTTTTTGTTTTTTTTTTTATAATAAATAGCGTGCTACACGATTTACGCGTAACAAAAGAAAAATAAAAAAATTATAAAACCGAAATTAATAATTGTAGAAATAAAATTAACATAAGTTTGACTTTAATTCTATTTGAAATTCAAGCTTCTCGAAAGTCGTCTTTATTTAAAGACGAAATTTCTTTTATTTTTTTTTTTAATTTTTTAAGTTCAAAGAAAGTATAATCTATTATAAGCGCAGATAACGTTCAAACATAAAACACATTTCGTAAGCGTGTAAGGAAAATTTATAGCTTCACGATGAAAAGCGCGACAAGACGCGTGCAACGTCTTTAATTACAGACGCAATAATTCAGTACCCGCGAATCACTCTGAAGATTCGCTTGGTAAAGTCTTCTTTGGGGATCTTCGATAAACTGGACGATCGGAATCGGGAAGAGTAACGGCACTTCCAGAATACCAAACGAACGAAAACTCTGTAAGATGCACTTTGAAGCGTGTAATATATGCCGATAACACGCAACGTGCCCGAGCGCGGTACAAGATAATCGCGCGGAAATCGGCTTTCGCGCGAGATAGAAACGCACATAAATAAACAAATAACTCCCTGGCAGTCTAAATCACCGGTTCCGTTCGTTTGATTCATGGTCCGGAGTACTCTATGCGAACGTAGTATATAAATCAACCACTTAGGGACTGAGAAGTGCGCAGCGAACTCTGAGAGTTCGTGAGGATAAACAAATGCGATCGCCGAGATGAAATTTCGGCTCCGCACCCATCGCGAAAAACGCGATAAATTATTCCTCTCTGACTGCGCTCTGACTAGCGATTATCGATATCATTAGGATTGATTAATCGATAATACTTATAGTTAGAAATAGCGATACTATCATGTGCGAATAAACGTGATCCTTGTGTCATGCGTTCAAGTGGAATTAACGATTTGCGATTTCACACAAAAAGATTGTTGATTAATTACTACATAAATCTAAATTGATAACTATCATATGTTATAATAAACTTTTATATTTTTTTTATCATTTATTGTATAATAAGGAAATTCAAAATATTTATAATGTATGACAATGTTTCATATATAAAATTTCAATAACTACATCAATACGCGCGCACGATGCAATTAATAATCACGAGTTAATTAAATTATTCTCGATCGATATCTATATATACGGTGTATACGGTATATAAGATCTCTCTTGTTGCTAATGATGAGTTCTCTGAAAAAGAAAAGATAGTGGCCAACATGCTCGGGAATTAGCATATGGTCTGACATGTTGCCTACGTAATATACCTAATTAAGATGCTCGTGCAACGTCTCTATCATTAGAGCACGTCTATTATGCAATTGTAATTAAAGATACTTATCGAACGGCGCGCATCGATATCGCGACCAATAATTATCCGAGCGCGTCCAATTATTTGATCTCGAGGTTTTTTCTTCGCCGTATTGCATAACAGCTCGTTACGCGCATTGGCGCTCGCCTAATCATTAACTTCAATTGATAATAGCATACGAGCATATTGTCAATTATAATAAGTGTTTAACTGCACTTTAATTATTATCCGCTTCATTAATACTTCATTGTTGAAATCGCGAAACGCGCTGTCTGGCTTATAATTGAACGGGAAGATGATCTAATAATATTTCTTCACTGATGTTCGATTGTGTAATGCTTATCGCATCCATAATTCTCGATTATCTTGAGAGCTCATCGCGATCCATTTTCCTTCGACACACATGTAATTCCTTTCGAAATCACGCGCGTCAGACAATCGTTATTTGAAGAATGACTCTGTCGTTGTGATATTAAGTAGAACTCTAATTTTAAAAACGAGAGAGAGATACATGCAATCGTAAGCAAGAAAGCGAGTTATTTATTGTTGTCTTTATAAATAATTTGGCATGCAATTTTTCACAGATCAAGTTTTTAAAAGAAATCATTTTATATATGTAGTAATTGTTTTTGTATCTCTTAAAATAAATGTTTAAGTTTGTTGCGCATCGTTTCGTTAGAGAGATACAACACGTAAATATAAATATATAATCGATTCAAAACTCAATATATCTTTGCAATTTTAAAAATATAACGGTCACTATATTAATAAAGTATAAACGCGACAACTCCGCTCTTACTATTTCTTCTGCAGGATTTTTTTTCTCCAATTTAAATTCCTTCTTAACAATTTATACACTGTATAATATAATTAATATAGTGAATCATTCATTACACGCGCGAAAGTAACATAATTGTTACGTCCTAAACTTCACGATCCTTATTTGCAATAAAGTATTAATTAAATTTACTCGTTTGAAATTATAATTGTAAGAAGTAATTTAAGAAACGAGTTCTTGGACAGAGGATAAAGGAGGTTCAACCTAGGTTGAAATAGATCGGCTTTAATCAGTTCGCGCGTGAAAAACGAGATCAAGCAGAGCGAACAATAATAGGTAGGGTTACCGATTTGCGAAAAGATGCAAATTGATAATGAGCAGTTGTGCGCTACTTGAGACGAGTAGGTCACACGGTATTCAGACAAGTCTGATCCTTTTATCTTCGGAAAAAAACTCGAAATCAAAATTAAGAAATGGAAGTTGCGAACGCGGATCTAAGGCTTATTGATAGCAAAATCCTAAACAACGAAAGATAAACCGGCCGATTTGGCAACCATCAACGATTGGCGCTCTCGATTCGGATCTGCGAATCATAGATCAAACTTGGCAAAGTAAGAAGAGAGGTAATCAATATACAAATTTGATTCAGGAGAAAAAGATCCGACGCCCTTAGATCATTAGATATAAGCGGCGAATCTTAAACTCAGAGTGACAGTCAGTCAATAGCATCAGTCGGTATCAGTCAATGACAGTTAGTCATATCGTCAGTTTGACAAAGCTTCAATTTGTGTGTAAAGTGAAATTGTGACCGCTGATTAAGTGAACAGTGCCGACAAAAAAAGACAGCCGGACTATATCTTGACCAGTCGAGTTCAACTTTTTTGATCATCGCCTCATTGCGAAAAAATTACGAGTTTATCTGTTCCAGTCCTCGATAATATAGTGAGTGATAGTTATAATAATTAAAGGTAAGTTTGGTATATGAACAGCACCTATCAAAAACTTAATTTATCAATCATGTAGTATTTACAATGTTAAAGACAAAAAAATTATACTCTGTCTTTTACTATAAAATAAAAACTCTGTCTTTTACTATAAAAAAAATTACGAATATAAAAGTTTTATTCTTTATATCTTAAAAAAACTTAAAAAAAACTCTTTGCATTTTTGCCACATGTTCCATAGGAGTGAGTTATTTAACCATGTATAGATAAAAATATGATTTATACAAAAAATTTAAACTGCAATACTTTCTTTTTCTCCCAATAACATTTTCCATCTTCTTGTATAAAACACATTAATATAATGCATTAATATTGTAGGTTCGCGTCGCTTTTTTTTCTGAAACTTCAATAAAACTTCAAAACTTTTTCAATGAACTTTTTCAATGAAAAAAGTCGCATTCAGTGCGCACTAGTGCAAGCTCAAATTCGCTGTTAAAGCGCGTTGGAACGAGTAGGAATATGTGAGTAGGGGCATGCGACGCGAACAAACTTTATATATTAGTAATAAATAATAGGCAAGAGTGGCAAAAATGTATGAGAAGAATGCTGAGGTTAGCTGGATAAAAGCTCGCTGGATAAAAGTTTAATATTGCGCATGCCCGCGCAGACGCAAGCGCTGCAGTATGAGGTACATATCCTAAATAATAAAATTGCCAAATATTCCAAAGTGGTGCGATATATAAGATAAATAAGATGGAATATATCGCTAACTGAATAAAAGATGTAAGAGCTACGTGGTTGTAATTTATTATAGTCCCATTTTTTATTATCCTTCTACACTTATATATCGCAAAATAATTGCAAAACGTATGATAAACTTTGTAGTAATCATTTTTACATATTCGTAAATATGGTTACGCTACTTATCACGCTGACAAGTCGACTAAACTGACAATAGTTTTATTCATTTGGTTAACAATAAAAAACACAACATAATACTAATATATCATAAAGGCACGTAACAAAGTGATTGCACGCTTATTCTTTTCACTCTTATTTTTTCTATGCGGCACGGCTCGAAGTTACTCTGCATTAAAAAAATGCAGAGCTCAGAAGCTCCAATCTAAACATTTTAATTTACATTCAGCTCAGCTGTTAATATTTGGAGAGCATATCTAAATTAAATATAAACCCTTCGTCTGCAGACACAAGTCTCCCAAACCAAACATTGCGCATTGGTGTTTTTTTTTTTTTTTTATTGGGTTTCTTTAAACGCTTATATCCTCAAAACTACGAGAGATTTTTTAAATTTGTTTTTTTTTACTGACGCAGAATCATTTATACTTTTGATCCAAAAAAACAAAATTTAAAAAATATTTTGTTTTTAAAAATAATATGATTTTTTGCGAAGATATTCGGTTTTAAAATCGCGTAGGTCTCACAGATTCAATCTGTCTTACTCGTAGATCATTTTTGAAGTTTGCAGGCGAAGAGTTAATAATATAAAATTAATAAATAATAATTATAATCTTATCTCCCTCTATCCCTTCACCCTTCAAGTTGGACTAGCGTTTCACGGCGCCAAGCTGTTCTGAATCAATTCTCTTCACGTCAGACTAATATTTTGTAACATCGAGTTGTTCTGAACCACTGTTGATTTTTCAGTCACATATTTTACAACAGTGATTCGCGTTAATTGATCTATAATGCTTTGAAAATCAACCGTAAATCTATAGATAAGGTATAACCTAATCTATAGATAAGACACCAACCAATAACAATCGTTTAGCGAATAATAGTATTAACATTGAAAGACCGTAATATCAATAAACAATGGCTCTAAGTCTATTTCTAAACCAAGGTCAAATCTAAGAAAGATAACAACAAAAATAAACCTATCAATTGATGTAAAAAAAATATTTCTGAAATGATCTAAGTCATGTATATAAACATGGATGAAGACGTCGACATCTCTAAATTTCTCGTGCTCTCCTCCTCTCTCACACTTATATCTTATCTTACAAATAAAAATATTTATGCGTTCCCGTTATTGTATGTTTACAATTACATTATGATGTAAACATACAATAAACATAATTATAATATATGAAATCGAAAAAAAAACAAAATTTTTTATTGTTTTTCCTGCTCCATCTACTCTCAATTCCTCGCTTGATACGCTAGATTCTGTCCTTGGTAATTGAGACTTAAAAAAACCGACGAGAGTGAGAATAGCAAAATAGCATAATCAACAAAACCCGTTGACCTGTCTGCGTCTCCGAACTGTCTCGCTCAAACCGCACATCTGACTTCCTTCTTTGTGTAAGTGTGTCGGGATAGAACACAACGGTGTATCGTGTGTGTTGGGCACTATTAGAGCCCGACCATAACTAATCGTTTCGATACGACGGGCGACTATAGTTGCGCTCTACACGACGCCTAGTACATATACGATGACCATACGTCCTATATTTAAGAGTCCTTTATTTTTTTGCTCTGTCCTTTAGATTTATTATTTTTCTAAAATGGCCATTTTGTGCTTTATTTTATGAAATGTCCTTTATTTTACAAAATGAAACCTGCAAACGTAAATGGGTTAAAATTTTTTAATATTTTACAGATAAACACGTATCTTTTAAAAACATTTTCAAAATTATTAACTTTTGCTTATGTCTTCCTAGATCTAACGCTTCTGAATCTAACTGAACGAATATTTAGTATATAATATATGGACCAATGAAAAAATCCAATTAAAAATCAAAACATTAGAAGCATGCATTCATACCAAATGCAACTTTGACATAAAGCGTACAGTTTTATGAATTTTTAAAATACAACAAACTTGATTTATTAAAAAAAAGTTAATTTTTGTAAAAAGTATAAAGATTAAATTTTTTTTTAAATAATATAATATTTTTATAATAATATAATATTTTTTTAAGTAATACGAATTAAGTAATATATTGTTTAAAATATATCATATATATACTTATATTTTATAATAAATATTATAAAGCTTTTTAACTTTAGTCTAACAAATAAACCTGCTTTTTTTTATTGTGAAACAATTTCTAAGTTATCTTTTATTTTCTTCAAAAAAATATGGTCGCCGTATATATGGTCGCTGTAGTACAACAGGCGACTATAGTCGCTCTCCACAAAACGCCTTGTGTATACGACGAGCGACTATAGTCGCTCTCTACAAAACTTTGTGTGTTTACACTGAACTTGCAGTTTTGATCTTTGTTAAGAAAATATAACTCTCGTAAAATAGGTTCTGAAAAAATTATAAATAAATTAGAAATTATTATAAATATGTTATACAAATATATTATATACAAATATTTTACAAATATATTATAAATATTTTGTTTTATATTATCTTGTTTTAAAGAAAACTCCTTTTTTTCCAAAAAGCATTGTCAAAGCGGCGTTGTTTAGGTTTAGGTATAAGAACGCTGAAGACTGTCCGCGCGCAACGTGTACACTTTTGGCGCGGCGTCTTGTTTAGTGGAAACGTTTTATCGACAAGGACCGCCGTATCGAAAGGGCTAAAGATCGTAACATAAGGTCTGTTTTTTCCCTGAACTGCACTAGTTCAGAGTTTATCTTTTGTTACACATATTAGAAGGAAAAAGATAAACTCTAAACTAGTGCAGTCAGTTCAGGGAAAACAAAACAGACCTATAATAAAAGCCTATTTATACGTAACTATGTTCCGAGTATCGAATTTATATATTCGATTTGAAACTGATGTGTGTTCGCAAAACTGAAAGTATGAGTTTAGAACTCGTAACATTCATGTCAAAATGTTGTGTTTTACGGAACTTTGACTATCATAGCAATATTACTAGATGAAGAAAAAAAAGATTTTAAAAAAGAAAACACAAAAAGAAAGTTTAGTGTACATCTAATTTGGCAAAATCGTAATAAAAAAAAGGAAATTAATATTTATAAGGAATTAATTGATGACGAACAAAAATTGAAAAGTTTTAAATGGTTTAGTATAGTTATTACGCTGTATATTATAAAAATCAAACTTTATTCCTTTATGCATCGAGAAGCTTGTTGTGATTCCGTGCAGATCTTACGAGAGATCGGAAAGATATCGGAAGCTACGAGAAGAAAAAAAGGGGAAAAGACGAGCTAATTATACCGATATTGTATTAGCGTCGTACACGTCGCGACGCTTAGCGTCAGCAAGATTAATTGTTCTGTTTTCACATCCGTTCGTCCGGTCCGTCCATAGCCGGCTGTTTCTACTTGTAAGCGCTGTGCGAAGAGATGTCCATGTAGCGACGCCTCGTCGAGATTGACGACGAGATGTCGCGGTTACATCAGATAAAGCCGGAGCGATCCGCACATATCGCGGCATGACGAGAGACACAATTCCCAAGACAGTTCATTCCTTTTTTTCTACATAGTAGAAATACATAGTATGTATGTCGCCAAGTGTATCTCGTGCAGGTATCAACGGTCGCTTCAATCAGTTTTTAGTACAAAAACAAAAATGTTTGGCAAGTTTTTTTAACTGAGAAACATAGACATGTATCGTCGAGTCATATAAATTTTGTTTCGAGATACTCATATTTATAATTGTCGCATTATCTTTTGTAACCAATAAAAATATGTAATAAAAAAAAACAGATGTATTTCTTTTGTTCTTTCAAGAGTCGCGAGAAATTATTTTTATTAGTTCGCAATTCACACTAAAATTGCGTAATATATTGTACATTTATATATCAATTATTCCATAAAATATTTTTGATTGTAAAATCCAATCACTTGGCATTACGTATAAAACAATAAATAAATAAATAGCGCAGCAAGTATATTTTCAAGTAAAGAAATCTGGAAACTGATATAAATTGAGACATAAAAAGTATATTTGCGGTCGAGGCGAAAGTTATAGCAATATCTATCTGCCTGCTGTCATCAATTTCGTCGTAGAAAACGAAAGTAAAACAAACAATCGAGCGAGCAGTTGAGCGAGAAACACTGTTGTAGCTAATGTGAATTTAAACGTTCAATAAAAAACGTATCCTTTATGCATGAAAGAACTATAGGCGGTATTTTAAGCGAACAGGTTATTAATCCTGCTGTCAAAGTGGAAATCGAAAGTCAAATATGCCGGTTCGACTTTAATCGTGCAGTCGCGCGTACACGCTTATATGTTATATTAGCTAGTATTTACCGGTTTTATGCGCACGTATTCGGTTTATGACTCACCGAAGGTTCATTTAGGCGCTTTCTCTCAGTATCTCAACGTTTACAAACAAAGAATAGTCCCACAATTGTGTATATGTGGACGTGTTTTGTTTCCACATGTTTACGATCAACGCCGAATTTGTCAGTTCCTTTCGTGTTTCATCGCGATTGCTTTTCACGATAAAAATGATAAAACAAATTGTTTTCTGAAAATATTAAATTTTTCATAATACAATAAAAAGAGAAGTTTGTAACTTATATAAGAAAATATAAAAATGTATTATTCATTTAAATGTATTATTTATTTGAAACTAGCAAAAATTGAAAACAACAAAACATTGGTAAACGTTAAAAAAAAAGTATATAAAATAATTTTTTAAATACAAAATTTACATCACGGCTTTAAATTTTTTCAAATAAAATTATAATTTGAACTATAAATCTTATTATAAATTTTGCTTTGTATGTACATTAATTCGTTGTTCCTTTACACATGTATCTCGTATTGCACATATGTATCTCGATATTGCACATATGTATCTCGTGCAATATCTCGCCGATGATATTTTACTTATCGACAAAGATTCATGTTTTTACATTAGTTAATTATAGTTTCGCATCCCGGAGCGAGATCAGCTCTGCGAGTTATAATTTCGCTAGAGAGAGTGTCATGCGGTAATAATTTCGCGCAAATTGATATCCGCCGATTCCGGGATTTGTTCCATATTGTGTCTTGTCGCGAGCACATGCTGCCGATGCACGATTTTCACAGATGTACGACGATTGAAAAACGATCACGCTGCACGCAAACGGCCGTCCATCAATATCGAAAGGATTGCGCGATTGCTCGTACTCCAGCCATTCATATTTCATATGCAATTGCAGTTGCCGGATACCGGAAGGATTTGTCTTTAATACCGGTACTGATGGCCGTTACGACCATTCATGAATACTGCACTGTGAAATTCGCTTAATGCGCATTAAATACGTCCGTGATGCATGCTCAGAGAGAGAGAGAGAGAGAGAGAGGAGGGGAAGGAAGAGAGAAAAAAGGTAATCGTGCTACCTCGCGATCGTCAAATGAAAAAATTAATAAATTTATCAACCGTAATACACGCGCTTGATACATTACATCGCAATCAGGCCGTTTTTGTAGCTACAATCAATCTTCAACGATTTGTGTCACGCACAGCGATGTGATAATCATCCGTTATTCCAATAAACTATCTTTATTTTAAAAGATTGTACTATTTATAGTGTCACGTTTCATAAATCTACAGGATAAACAATCACCTGTGACGCAAAATCCAGGTTAAAATTTCATCATATGGTGACACACGGTCTGTGTGAAATGCGTCACGTACAATATGTTTGATGATACATGTCATATAAAGAACACAAGCTCTCCAAACTCTCCACGATAACCCGAGAAACAAACGGGCGTTGTTTTCGTTATTCACTGTGCCGGAAGAGGAAGTAGCGAATAAACGCGAAAAAAGAAAGGGATGCGGAATACGATTACGTAAATGTAACTGTGCGCAGGCGGGGAATACCTACTTGTACGTGCGCGCGCACACGTGGATAACGAATCGCTGTTATTAACATTAGCCTCGCATGGCTTAATATTTAAATTAGCGTTAGGTCCGGAATTCGCTTTGGCGATAGTGCACGCTTCCGTGGATTATTAACACGAGCCACTGAGCCCGCGAGCGAGCGACACGACATGTGGCGTGTCGACAAGAATTGTTGAACGAACTCCAGAACGAGGCAAACACGCCGGCTCGCTCGAGCACGTTTCACAATATGTGTCTAAAGCAAAAGAGCATGTGTAGCTTAAAAAAAAAAAAGTTATTCTAAATTAATTTAAGATTAAGATGCTTGCAGAGACATCTTCTAACACGGATTGTAAAGAAAAAGCAATACGTGAGACATCTGGTGTTCCACGTAAACCACGTAAATAAATTTTAATTAATTTTCTTTTACAAATTGTATTTGTTTTTATTTTTTTCTATTTTTTATTTATTATATGTTACCGTATAAGAACGAATAGTCCTAAGAAATTAATTTCTTTCGCTTCTACTAACCCCCTACTCTCTCTCTTCCTTTCCGTATCAGTAGTAGTAATCCAATGCTACTCGATTGGCATTATCGGCGAGGTCAAAACACAAATCGGAATAAACCGACCACCCAATTTATAACGGCGCGTCGTGTTTCAAATTGAATCATGGGTGGGTTTACACGGTAGCGTGATAAATGAAGGCTGCTTAAAAATACGTCAGCCCCGAGCTCGTTACGAAGTATGCGTGTGCGTATACTCGACGACCTGGATGACAAAATATATCGCCGCCGGCCAATTCGTTCGGCAATCATTATAAACGTGGACAATGGCGTTGTTCGATAATGCCCGAAGATCTCTCCCTCACCCTACTTTCCACTCTGCCGCTGTGTCGTGGATCTGTGTTGTGATAGATGTTCTGATGTTACGTTCGCAAACGATAATACATCACGCCGATGTATCGCGCCGACATATTTACGTCTACAAAATGCGTGAATGTAAATTTAAACTTTATCATTTTTTAATTCCCCTATTATTTGCACCACGCGATGTGAATACTCGCGTTACTTTTTAACGACAGAAAATGAGACAGCAAACAAAAAACATTCAACGATAAAACATTAAAAACTGACAAGACTACGAAAAAATTTAGATATTTCGAAAATCTATCTAATTGTTAAGTTATTTGTTGTTTGACGTTTAATATTTTATTTTTTACTTCGTTTATTTCATTTTTTTCATTCGCTGCTTCATAATGTCGTCAGGATTTTAATCGTGAGATTCTTTTTTTTTTCAAAATTTCGCGTGAATTAACAGCACCAGGTGGAATTATTGACTTTGAATTTTCTCTCTTCGGTTTCTGGGCGCGCCGTATTTAATAATGTCGCTTCATGAACGCGCACATGATTCAAGATTAATTACTTGCTAATACAATTGATTATATTTGTCCGTGTTTGTAATTCACAATCCGGCGGACGGATTAATTTTGCGGTAATAATTTATCAAAATTACATCATCACAGTTTGCATACACATAAAATTAGGGAACGTCATCAGGCGGAATTAAATTTCAATCAATCAAATTACTACTATTCAAAATTAGAAAATTAATTATAATATAAATCGTGCTTTGCCTCGTTTCGTGGCAAGTCATGCAGCTGACTCGAATTTATGTGAATTTTTTACAATACGCGATATATATATAAATATATAAAAAATAAACTACGAAATATATATGGTCATAAGAGCCGTTCGCAGGATGTTCTGCGGAAATACGCGTGGATATATATATGAATACATATATATACTTGTGCATATTTATATGAATACATATATATACTTGTTCCTGTGTAAATTTTTACATGTGAGTTTTTGAATTAAAATTTCAATTCTTACAATTATATAAGATACTATATTTGCATCTCATATATGAAAGACCCCGAATACCTCCCTAACTAATTTTTAAATTATTGCGAAAAAAACTCTTCAGCCAGGAACCTGGAATCTCCGGGCCTTCCCTGTTAGACCACCGGAGAGGCATTTGGAATTTGTCTCGCAATATTCATACAAATATCGAAGATGGTCTGATAATTTAATAACGCTCTTCTTCCACCAGTGATTTAACAATGCGTGATTTTAACAATTAATAAAGAATCTATAGGCTCCTGAAAATTCTAAACTACGAAATATATACGGTCATAAAAAAAATAGTTGTTTTTTTATTTCTGTATCATATAGATTATGTTTTTTAATTTCACTAGTGTAACTCTCGACGCGACATCGACATATCATCTGCAAAATTAAAATTGGACTTTGCTGGAAAATGTTAAAGGAAGTGCTTGCACAGAAACCGTGGAGTGGCATTCGCGCAATGCAAGTTCAAGTGCGGTACGAAAAGTGCACGCCTATGCGCGATGCACACAGCTCTCTAAAAGCTGTGCATGGAGAGGAACGTTACTCTGGACGGAAATATTGAAATGCGCAGCTGCTGTAGTCAAAAAAAAAAAAAAAAAAAAAAAAAAAAAAGCAAAAAAGTGACGAAAAAAATAAAAATAAAAATAAAAACAGTCAAACACAAAGCAAATATATGCGTTAATATTAAAAATTGCATATGCTTTTTCACGCAGAAACGTCATTCCACAACCGCTGAAGTATGTAAATTTAATTAACACATTTTTCCCGCGATATAACCGCTTTCAAAGATATTCTGAACAAAGCGTATCTTTTTTTTCAGCCTGAAAATCGACGGCAATTGTTATGCCAAAAAAAACTGTAGACTAATGAAAATGGTTGTAGAGAACCGTCAGCAAACTTAAAAATATTCAAAATTTGTGAACATTCATATATTGTTACACAATAGTGAGCCATAAAAGCTTCTTTATGACGACAAGAGTATGAACGCAATTGAAATCGTGCCAAATTTGAAATTAAATCGTCATAGAACGACGCGCGAGGATTACAAAAGATCGTGATTTAGGCTAAATGTTTATTTGTGATAAAATACGCAGTTTAATTATACTTCGATATGATAAAAAAACATGTATTATATAATAAAACGAAATAAATTTACGGAAATTCGCTTACCGCACAAAATACTTTTATGAAAGTTTCTTCCGATCGCATACCTGAAACAAAACAAACAGACCACAATTTGAAATTGTTTTTGTACAAAAAAAAATGTAAAATACGTGCAGCAAACAATAAAAGACAAAATATGTACATGAGCAATAAACCTTTTATATATGCAACTGCGCATAAATGTTTTCGATATAAAACCATTATGCGCGCACATTTCATATAAATCATTCATTGTGTCGAGAGTACAAAGAGCATAAACGTGTATATTTACTATCGCGGAACATCTCTGGCGGTTTCTTTAAAGCAAGAGCGAAGAAATAAAACGAAGTAATTAAAGGATTACTGGTATAATCTTCATTTATGTCGAGTTGCTCGCTCGCCCGTGTTTCGCACAATAAAACGTATTGTCTTGGCATTTCTCGCCCACGCCCTGGATTTTCACACTGCGTAGAGATACTTCCTCCGTTGCCTATCCAGGTTAAATGCCCGAGAGAAAAGCAATTATATCTGGAATTAGGACAGACGCCTACGGAATAGTTGTTATCTTAACCCCGAACTGACCATAAATCTCCCGTTGCTGCTGAACGATGAAACTTAATCCCGTATACTCACACGTTACGATTACGCTCTATTTTCCGAACGTAAGTAAGCTGAACCGTCGTTCCTGTGAGGTATCTTCGCATATTTACCTGCTAATAATGAGATTACTGCTTTTTCAATTATCTTCAGAATTTTGTTAATTTAGCGCAGAATTTTCTAGATTCATAAATACGCTCCTTTAATTAAATCTTATCTAATTAGTATTATCTTTTCCACATTAATTTCTACTTAAATTTTGCGAGTTGAAATTCCAAAATTCGCAAATGAATAGAGTTTCTTCGCAATCTTTAGATTTTTTTATTTTTATGCAGAGAAAGTTGTTATTCTATTATCTAAATAAATCTCCTTTAAATTTCTTTTGAAACAATACTACAAAATTAGAAACTTCAATTAATAATATTGTATATTTTTAAATAATGAAGACATAATGAGCGTTCTCTGTCTATATATTTGTGATTTAATTCCTATAACGCGGATAATCGGAATAACCGGAGAAAGCTCGAAAGTTTACGTCGCATTGCCGACACGGCTGTACAGCGCGGGGGCGATCTTTCTTAAGCTCGAGCGGCGCTCCAACTTTCGGTGGTTACTCCGCGAGTTAACTGAAAACAAAGCCCGTAGCGACTTCGAGAAGACGAACGTCCAAGTTTCGTAACGAAGTACGAAACTCTCAAAGTGTGTAAGAGAGAGAAAGAACGAAAGAGAGAGAGAGAGAGAGAGAGAGAGAGAGAGAGAGAGAGAAGCAGAAGCACTGGTCTACTACTTGCATATACGAGTTGAATTGTGCGGATGCGTTATAGCTAAGTATTGTATTTCCTCCGAAAACCATGCCTTCGGGCATACTCGAAACTTCTTGCAAGAAGTTGCCGGAATCATCTCTTCGCCTATCTCACTTCATTTTTCTTCATTTAGTTAAGAATCTTTGGTAAATCTTTACATTAACGGACCCAGCCTCGATGACCGTGACCTTGACATATGTTGTCAAGGACATGTCCCTGAGTAACAATCA
>QVNW01003165.1:0-12170 GCA_014825475.1 Pseudomyrmex flavicornis
TTCAATTATTATTATTACGATTGAGTGCGTGTCGTGTTCTATTTAAGGTCAAGCGTTAAGTCAAGCTCGTCTGTTTTGACTTACGACTCCTTCGCATTTTCCTCCACACGTTCCGCTGCAGGATGCAATAGAAACAGGAGACGAGAGAAAGAGTGAGAAAACAAGCAATCTTCACTTATGGATTATCACGTGAGACGGAATGTCCTTTGTATACGTGCGGGCGCGTTGTAGATAACATAATGAGCGGTTACTTTATTACGAAAAGTTTCAACGCGGACAGTTACAAAGGTAAGAAACTTTTTTATTTGCTGCATAAATTTATCAGCTCCCATACGCTGTTATTAGATCAAGTTATATAAAAACATATGTTAGTGATTACACATACAGAGTTGATAAATATCGCGTCGTAAACGAAAGTATTTTACGCGTTTTGCATTAATTCAATTGCATCAAGACAGTAAATTTATTATTTACTGAAAACGTTCAGCCGGTTACAGCAAATATAAATATATATATCAGATACGAATTAACTACGTAACAAAGTACAATATTATATTATTATTGATACTTATTGAGAAAGCATTTATTCGTGCAATTGTTGTTGAAAAAAAATGAGAAAATTAGACTTTGTGTATATAAATAGTATAGCTTATTGTTCATCGTAATATTTTAAACATTCTTTTGTTTTATCTTTTAATCCTTTATACATCTTCATTAATTTCAATTGATATAACAATTGCAATTCCACGGGATTTGATAAATCTTTATGGTTTTATACACACACACACACACACATATATGTACATACGCCAATAGTGAAAGATCTCTGACACGACGTCGGAGTCACGCTCAAACATGCTTGTCCGCGTAATACCGCATTCCCGTCTCTCGTTATTTCTCGCTATTCGCCCGTCAGACCTCACGTGGCAACATCTTGCAGCTGTTGGTTCTTGGCATTGGACTACTTTCCGCGTTTATTAAGCTCGTGATATATGGCGTTGCCCGGCGAACGAGCGAGCGTAGCGCCGGACTACACCAGTGCGCGCCCTCGCGCACGACAGCCCGGTGCAAAGCTTCCCGTGGGACAAGTTACAGACAGTTCCGCTATCCCGTTTGCTTCGCGAAAGCGCCGGGCATTTAAAGGGACTGCTGATAGCAAAGCCCTGCGTTTGAATAATCACGGGTAACCTGCACGGGAATACCGAATGTGACGCTTCACGAAATTCCTGAAACCGTGTCGAACTTGCGAATTAGTGTTTCGATGAGAAACAGAATCCGACTGTATCTATATCTGACCTCACTGTATTACGGTATATTCCACACCTTTCGAACAACTTCGACAATTCGAAGCGCGAGAAGCAAGCGATATGATATTATTTTTCTTTCCCTTTAATAGAGTTAATCAAAGTCGTCAATAGTTTATGAATTATAAGATTTGTGTTCTAAACACAAGAAGTTTTCTAAATTAAAATGTATTTGTAGATAAGGAATCTTTGATAAAATGTTTAGTTTTTATTGAACGAAAAAAAAACCACGCGAAACAGTACATATGTATGTTGTAAAACTAAAGAAAAATTCAACCACAAATACATAAAGAAACATATTATTACATTAACGAGAAGTGTAAGAACTTCAAAAGCGTAAGAAGACTTTTCTCAGATTTCGTCTTACACAACTTCTGCGCACACGCTCGCAATGGAAAAGGAAGTCCTTGCGGCCGCGCGCGCAGTCTTTGCTGACTGTTTAATACGTACCGTGGCAGTTACGAAACTGCTTTGCAATTGTGATTCTTCCGCGGCAAAATTCTAAACCCCCGCGAGCGCGTTTTCCTGTCCCTTGCGATCTGCACTTCCGTATCTCTTATCTTGTCCTTTCGCTAGTTTCCAGTCTTGTATATTTGAGAAACGCAGATTTTCTTCTCCACAAAACTAACTCCCCATTGCTGACGACGCAAGAATTCCCGGAAAAATCAACGTCAAATTTGCGGGGGGGGAGGGAGGGGAAAGAGTTTTAAGATTATATTTTGAACACATCTTCGTTACAGTACCTACAAGATTGATGAGGAAGATGTATGAGGAAAAGTTTTCTTCAAAATCGATTTTTGTTCCATGTTCAAAAAGATATTCACATTTATTTTGTATACAACATATAAATAATTCTGACATCATAATTGTATCTTCTTCACTATCTTCTTCACTATTACAACAGATGCATTGCGCGAACAAATAGATAAATAAAGTACATAATCTTATCTCTAGTTCTTCAAAAAAACGAAAAAAAAGAAAGAAACAATATTTTAAATTTATAAACAAAATTTTTTACGCGCGAGAATGCGGTAGAATTTCACTAGATGTCATTAATACGGCAAAAGACTTGCTTGTGAATTGTATGAGCGCGAAATGATGATGTTGCTTTTATCTTCAGTAATGTAAACAAGGTGTCTGAGAAATCTCCAGAGTTTTTCCACTTCGTGTACGCGAAAGAAATATTTTATGTAATACGATTCTTTTTTGGGGAGGAGTTTTGCCCTCATTTAATTCGCAATTCGCGGGAATATTGTGCGAGAAATATTAAATATGTAATACTTCTCTTTCTTTTTTTATGTTTTATTGAATTTGAATAAAAATTAAACGCGTTTCCTTTCGTGATAACAGATTAAAGATGATTCTATTGTTTCCGGTTGTGAGATACGAATCTTCTGGGGTATGTTACTTATTCAAAAAGAAGGTAAAGTTCCCGTACGACCGGACGGAAACTTTGCTTCTTAAAAGATGCAGAGAATCCTCTTCTTCTTGTTCACTATTCTTGTTGAATCGACCTTCTTGAAGCACACGCATCGCAGACAGCGCACGTGAGAAACTTTGTCGCGATTTCACGAAAGATCGTCTTGCCGGTAGATAAAGAACGGATTTGCGCAGATGTGTAATTTACATCGTAGACGAGCAGCTAGCTGAAATGTTTCGCGTGACATGTTCGCGATATACTTAGCGATCGAGATGAAATTTGCAAATCAAGTGCGGACAGCGTGTAACGATCGAACTGTGTTATCGCGCTCGGTTTAAATGAAATATTAAAACAAATAAACATTCATCAAGAGAGAGAAACGTGTAGTGAGTATATTAGATACGAGTAAAATAATTTGAAAGTAATGACGATGCCGCATACGTATGAGATTAATCTCTTTCTCTCTCTTTTTTTTTCTTTTTTTTTCAACTTTGCAATTAACTTGGCAGCTCAGTATAGAAACAAGTTGCCGGACCTCTGTGTCGTTCTCTATTCGAGTTTATTCCACGGAATATTCGCGAATAATTCGCGCCACTGTCGTATCGCTGTATCATTTCCTCTCATGAAGATCAAACAACCTCGAGTTCCGCTCTCTGGCAGCGTTCAATATACAATAAACAAAAAGCTTCTGTGTCGCGCGGCGAAAACTATATGTAGCTCGAAAAATGGCGCGAAGTGTAACTGTAATGCACGGAAGAGACAAAACGTAAAGAGAAGAAACGTTCTGTCGCGAGATCTCACGCGGCGGTTTCGTGACGCGTATTCGCGGCTTTGAAATAGCTGGATGACAATTGAATGCGCGCGATCGTGACTGTCACTTGTAATCTGACAAGGTTGTCTCATGTTCCTGAGAAATACCGCGCGCCCGCGAACACGCGGCGCCGATCAATCTGCGATGTAATCTGACACATCGATTTCTTTGGAAATGGAAATTCGTTTTCTCTTTGATATCGGGATGTTATTGTGAGAGAAGTCGTTTAAATACCGGACGTTTGTGGTGGCGCAATGTCACGTAGAAAATTGATAAACCATTAAACATCAATGATTAATTACTTTTACATAAAACTCGTATTGATGCGTGTATAAAATCAAAATATAGAAATACAGAATATAGAAAAAGAAATTAAAAGCAAGCAACAAAACCAGAAAATATCGCGCAGAATTTTCTGCATGATAATATATATATTTTTTAACGTCAATCACCAACGCGAGAGTAATTAAATATCGAGAATTTCAATTTTACGCTTGTCGCGCGTTGCTTTAGTTTTGCTACGCTACTGTAAAACAAATCGAGAAAACAAGTGAATTTCAATTGCTTTGATACCTGGTAAGCGACAGATTTCTGTCGAGAACTGGCCGCGTTGAATATGATTTTGATGATTTCTATTTACGTATATGTGAAACATATATGTGTCACACAACAGGTACACACGGTTGAATATCGTTCTGTTATCTATGCGTTTAACTTTCTTCCTTTCTCTCTCTGTCTCTCTCTCTCTCTCTCTCTCTCTCTCTCTCTCTCTCTTTCTCTCTCGGTATTTTATTTCGGGGTAACGTTTAATTTTCTTCGCCCACGCGAATTCGTTGTGTCGGAAAATTTAGTGGCAGGCAGCAGTCGCCGCCGCTCCATTTGCCGTTTGTGAGCTCGCGTGACGCGATGTAAACATCGAAATTTTCTATGCTCCGATACACAGGATCGGCCGCACCGATGATTTTCCGGCGAACGGCGCGGAAGAGAATGAACGCGTGCGCAAGACCGATTTGTGACGATGGGATTTAACACCGGAAAGCTATGGGGGAGAAAAAAAATGCGCTACCGACAATCATCAATAGAACTTTTCCATGTTTCCGCGAGTAAATTCGCAATCGTGAAACAAATCGGGTTCATCGACAGTGACAAAAATTCGCAGGTTGTGTTGACGATAAACAAAGTCGTAAATATCTGATTACGTAAAATAATTCAAACAGCTTGAATATTCAAATCACGTGGACGATTTCGCGAGAGAATTTGGTGCAATTTCGAATCTCTCTTATCTATTATTTCTGCCGCGTTGTGTGTTGACGGAACATAATCGCGATGTGTGAGCGTAAACGAATTTATGGTGCTCGCGGTTCGCTAGTTTTCTCACCGAGGCCGATTTAATCGAATAATATTTGCCCATCAGCTCCGGAATCTATTTAGCGCGATGTTTCGGCGGGAAATTGCTCGTACCGCTGCTCGAGCGTGCTTCGCTTAGAATATCATTCGGCTGAGAGACATCATCCGCGAATTTCGTCAAGCGTAATCGTGAGGTACTTCTTGAGCACATCCGGCGCCGAAGCGTCATCGACATCGTCGTCGTCGTTATAATTCAGTTTACGAAACAAGCGCGGCATAACTCGCACGACATAAAATAACTTTCCACGCTCTCGCGAAATAGGCTAAAACGAGTTAGAAGGGGGGCGAGTGCGAGGAGAACGGAATGCGTAGGGAGCGAGGTCAAACAGTTCCGACCGAGAGTTACCTGCGGATGAATATAGCGCGAATCGCCAAACATTCCGTTTCGGGAAAACGAATTTCGGACTCGCGCGCGGAAAGTCCGTCTTCCGTACTTCTCAGAGAATATGGTTAAAATGTAAGGGTCTGACGCGCGGGAGAGCGAGCGCCGGAGCGACAAATGTGCAAGTTTCGAAACTGAGTTTCGAGAGCGTTCCTCGAGGGGATGCGAAAACGTGCAAGGGTGAAGCGTAGTCCCCGCCGCCGGCGATACGGTGGACAGGGTGGAGAGCGAGCACTAGATGAAGAGTCGAGGCGTGAAGGGAGGCACGCGTCGCTAGGAGGAAGAGAGGGAGTCGGGGTAGAAACTACTACCTAAAACCCGCTATCTCGATTGGACACCTTGGGGTGCGCGCCGGGGTTCGCGGTGGAAGCGATGGGGCACCCCCACGAGGTGCTAATGTCTGGCAGCTTAAATCAACCCCCTCTCGCTTCCGCCTCCCTCTTCGCCATCGCCACCAACCGCCATCGTCGACGAAAGCCCCGAGGCGTGGGAAAAACTTTCTCGGCGCTCGGGGACGGAGGGTGAACTGCCGGTGTCCTACTCTTTTCGCGAAGAATTTCGCGGTGTTCTTCTTTCTCCATTTCCAACCGCGCTGCCCTTCGACTTGCGCTGTAATTCAAGGGTCGGTGCATAAGAACCGCAGAAACAAGGATCAGTTTTCGCGAGCGAGGAGAAAAGAGGAGAAGAAAGATAAGTGCCGAAGGCAGAAGAAGCGCATCGCGCGCGAAGGCATTAATTAATTCAAATTGCTTTGCCGGTTTCGGCTTTTAATGCGTGTTTAACGTTTGCATAATTAATCGACGGGTGATAGTCTATATTCAGATGGATAAACGCGAAAAGTCCACGACTTAATTCTCGAAACGCAAAGAAAACAGCCAGCGGACTTAATTTTCTCTTCTTACCCCGCACCGCGCCGTACAGTTCGATCGTAAAACCGGAGTCGGGCGAAGAGATAGAGATTGCACTTTTATAATTCCCTTCAGCGAGCGACTTGTCCCTTCAGCCGGAAAGGAGCGTTTTCGAAAGTTCACGAAAGATTCGCGATTTTAAAACTTTCTTTTCTCGCGACGAAGAATTTTATATGGCTGACTTTTCTTGCAACGCGCGGGATACTGAAAATCAGAATATTGTTACCAGCGTCAAACCGATTGTAAGCCGATTCGCATTGATTATATATATATATATATATATATATATATATACGGTATCGGATAGTTTTATTATTAACTTTGTATTTAATAATTTATAATCTTGCACAGAGAAGGTAATACGCGTTGATAATGTTTCCTCACGGGAAAACGGAAAGACTATGCGCTACGTACACTTGGGATTTTTCACATGAATCTCGCGTTTCCGAGGCAGGTAAAACAGAGTTTAATAAAAACCATTCGCTAACTATGAGCCATTGAAGTCGTTTCGTGAAAAACGACGTCGAGCATCGTCTCGCAGGAACGTACAGGCGTGCAGGAATTAGGTATACTTCGTGTACACAACCGGTTGTACGTGTACGTCTGTATACGTACGTATAGTATATTATATATACGGACGTGTATATACGTGTCGGATGAACCGTGATGGCAGAGATACTCTCTCTCTCTTTCTCCTCCTTCGTCCGGTATGGCGAAGAGCTATTTATCTTCGCTTTACGAAGCTACGAGGGAAAAATGGCGCAGCTTTGTAACTGGCAGAGGGATGTTCGCGAATCGGGGCAATTTCGTCGCAGGCAGTGTAACGACAGTCACGTTCTAGGACGGAGGAAGAGACGCTCACGGCAAACAAAGTAATCTCGCCTAGATTCGACCGTTTCGTATATATGAAAGAGACACAAACTGTACCATAATGTTGCCCCGCTCGAGCACTTTGATGCCGGTTTACGTCGTTCGCCCGGCAATTTTATTTGGCCCGAGCGATCCGAGTGCGTTTGTAAAAGGGATTTGCGTCGAATCTCCCGCCGGTACAGAGATTGTTAGCCGCGACGGGAGAGAAGAGATGCAGAGATTCCCCGAGAACGGTTACCGCGAATTTCCCGGCGACTTGCTAAATGTCGGGAACGTCTTGTTTCTCGAGACATCGCCATCTCGGACGCGCAGTTTACTTATTAACATTTGTGATAAATTCTCTAAACAATAACCGTGTAACTTCGTAACACAAAATACGTGAAGCGTTGTCGAGATAAATTGAATAATTACAGCGTGTATATATTGTACTTATTATGCCCTCGGTCTTCATAATGTGTTTCAAAATATAAGACCGTCTTTCGCTGATGATATGATTTTGCACAAAGGGACAAAGAAATCGACATAAAGTATCTCGAGAAACTCGTCGTACAATTGACCATAGCGGCTTGCTGCTATACAAGAAATAAATCTTCCAGCGGCGCGCCAGCACTGATTATTATCGTCTACGACTGTACAAGAGAGAGTGGGAGAGAGCGACGGCAAAGAATATACATTACAATCGCTAATGAAAGCGCGTTCGTCTTCGTCATCGCGTCACAGATCGCGGGATGAATGAACACAGAGGCACAATGAGCAGGTACACAATGGCGCACAATCGGTCGATGGCTATAGAATATCTGCTGTAGCGCACAAGCAGGAAGACCTGCATAAAAAGGACAATAGGGCGTGTTAGAGAGGCAAAAAGGAACCCGGGAACCCGAAAAGCGAAAGGGATAACGAGCGCGAGTCGCGAATTAACGGCGAAATAACAGGACGACGACGAGAGATGTGCGACGAGACGTGACTCCGACGAGTCTGCCTTTTGTTCTTTACGACCCCCCCCGTTTGCTCGATTCTGCTGCGGTGTCCCTCTTCTTTCTCTCTCTCTCTCTCTCTTTCTTTCTATCTGGATACTGACGAACAAACAGAACATTGTCAAATGAAATCCGGAAAGAAGGATCAGAATGTAAATGTCGCGAGCGATTACGAGCAATTGGAAGCCGATGGATCAAGACGTTCGTACGATTGATGGTTACCAACGTCGTTCTCGAAGCGATCGGTCATAAAGATTAATGTCGCGAAACGGTCGTCACACGCTGAGCCATCGATATCGAAGATAACGCAAACGTATTCCTTCCGCTTCGGTCGACTGACCAATAAATAAATGCGCGCGGAAATGCAATTTGAATATAGCGCGCGTCTTATGCGCGACCGAGTTTAACGATACCTGTCTTGACTATATATATATATATATATATGTATATATAGTGTCTTGACTATAGCGATCGGTTTCTACTTCGTTTCTCTCCACGTGAATTTATTTCACTTTCCTCTCGTGCGTTATTTCGCTGATATTTTTATACGATGTGATTCAGCAAAATAATCAATGTAAAATTTTTCAAACAGTTATTTAATTACCAAGCATTATTAATTACACAATTAATGTATTATGTTGAGCTTTTGAAAGTTGTTTTTTATTTTAGTTTATATTTTACTGTCTGTCTGACTACATCGGTAAATTTCTGAAAACTCGGCTTCGGCAGAATTCCATTTATATGTTATTAACTTTACCATCGCATTTTTCACGTAATGCATAATATAAAGTTGACTGTACGATGATTTAATCGAGCGAGATTGAAGTCCCACCTCCGCCTCTCTCCTTTCTCTCCTCTCCATTCTTCTTTGTTTTCGCCTTCCTTCTTCATTCGATGCCCCGACAAAACTTTTCTACTCCGTGATATATCGCGTTACGAATGGGGTGCCACGGGGACTATATTCCCGAGTAGCTGTTACCCCGTTAGCTTCTTCGCCGTGGCCCGCCCACGCGATTTATCTTTCGCGGCTGCGAGATTCCATCCCTCTCTCTCAGCCGCCCTTTCTTCTCCGTTTCCGTGCCGTTCCGTTGCAGCAGCAACCTCGTTGCATCATTCGTGCGGCGAAGCCCTTCCTCGATCAGCTTTCGACGTCTCTTCCGAGCATATTTTCGTTACGAGCTCGCGCGGCCCGATACTTCTTTCGGAAGCGGATCGTATCAATTTACGAGAGTATCCGCGATACTCGACATTTCTGCTCCAATTTAAACAGAATCTCGGATTATCTTCGTGGATCAGGAACTCGATTATATCAACATTATACATGTTACACATTATATATGTATGTTATACCGTCGTGCTATTTGATTCGATCAATACTACAAAACGATGATAATTTTGCGAGTGTATCATGTTATAATCGTTCATTATTTATAAATTTCTCGGCAACCGCTTTCGACACGCGCTTAATTTAGTTTACTCCTGCTGCATTATGAAGTCCGATTCTGAAATTAATACTGCAGGACGTGCTGGTAACGTAAACGCCAAGGTCACAATTATTTACGAACGCTCTGATTAATATGTTCACAACGGGATATTAAATATCTCGTATTTGCGAACATATTTGCTGCAAATTGTCTCAATTATTTTATTTGAAAAATCGATGTGCGACACACGTCAAATATATCGAAATTGATGAAATTTGCTGTCTTTCACCGCTTACACACACGTAAAATATATCTTTTTGCGAATAACAGCAACCAAATTGTTTATCGCTTATATTATGCCCTAGTGATCTATTGGATTGGTCTGAAAAATTATTTAAATCTTTTGAGACGACGTGTGTAGTGAAGCCATCAGAAATTCTACACCGATGGAATAATGGAATTATCCACAAGATGACAAAAGATCATCCATCAGAATGCGCGTATGTATTTAATTTTATTGTGTTCGTATTTAATTTTATTGTGTTATAATCACAAAACTTAAAAAAAAACATAAAGCTCTCTATTAAAAGTGAAAAAAAAAAAAAAAAGATTTAAATCTTTTCCGACAACCCAATATATCTCTCATCTCTATCAATGTACGCACACACACACACACAGCACTGTATAAATAACACTCATATATCTGTCACGCGTGATTGATTCACGAGGATCAACGGCGAGACAATTCGGATTTGTACGTACTTCGGACGCGTAAATCTTCAACAATGAGTACCAGTTACGTATCAGCTAAGTACTGAACAAACCAGCGAGCTGAGACGAAATCACCGCCATTATCATTCGCCGGCCCAGTTTCAAGCGGCGACGTCGATCGCGGAGCGGCCGTTAAAAAAGCTCTCGATCTATCTTTCCATTAACCCGTTTCTTCCGCTCGGCGCGTCACATCGCGCGACGTGCAGTGAAAAAAATATAGCGACGCTGAAACGAACTCGCGATTGTAACAGCGATACACAGGCGCGAGAGGCATACATACGAGTGCACACATACCTGTCAGTAAAACGTTTTTTTTTTTTTTATCCGAGCGTTGCATGAACAAGCGGAATTTTTATTGAGAATTTATGAAAAGTAGTCGGTTTCGCGTTTCTCGAGAAGTTGCGATAATAATTGATCATCAGAGTTTTTACATAAAAAAACCCGGCAATTTCTGTACGAAAGACGTTATTAAGAATTTATCGCGGTAAGAGTTGCGTTTACATCCTTTTCGTCAATTTTGATCTAATATTTGATCAGAAAGAGAGATACAATTTATTCGGAAAAAATATTACTCGTCAGTAAACTGTTCTAAAAATCACAGATAAACTTGCATATTTTTTATGTTCACACACACACACACATTCGCTTCATCTCTCACTTTAGTTTTTTCTATACTAGTCTAAAAAAAAAGTTACGAGAAAATGTAACATAACCCTTCGCGGTTTTTCATTGCGAGTGCACCGCGCTCACGTTCGTTCACATCTCTACAATGTCGCAATAGCGCGTGCATTCACCTACCGTGAGTTTGACGTCACGCTCGGCAGAGAGAAGCTATCGGGTGTCTGTGGCCATTACCACGCCGACCATTAGTAACGCGATAACCCGAGGAAAGGAGGATCGACGAAGCGGTAGGTAGCCCCCTCGAGGCGTTGTATCGGGAATATAGTCGTGCTCGCGCGTCTCGCTCCGACGCGGACGTCGGCATCTATTGGAATCGGGTCTGATAGGATGACGTTATTCGAAGCACATAGGTATCCCTCCAACGCCGAAACTTCCGGCCCGACTTTACGCAATTAGAAGCCCGAGCCCCCGAAGCCAAACCTCGTCTCGCCCTCTTTATCGCTTCGCTGCCAATCGAGATTAAGTCAAATCGATGCGATATTCTATTATAACGCGGCCAGACGAGTCGATAAAAGTGGCTGAAAAAGTACGAACTGCATAATTAAATTTGATTTCTGTTCGGTCTTGCAAAAATGCAAGAATTAATTACTTCTGTAATTAATTCTGTAAATATAAATGTAATTAAGTTTGTAATTAATATAAGAGCTAATTATTTTATTTTCAATTACATTATGTGATATTGCTATTAAAATGTGTAATTACGTGAAAAATAATGTAGATTAATTACGGAATGTTAAAAAACGGAAAAACTCTCGACGCGAAATTTGCGCGATCCTTTATTTTCGGATTCGCATCACACACCGATCGCTGTACATCTCTCTGTAAATCTCTTTCGCGTTCGCTATTGGAAGTCGAACCAAGTAGTTCCGTACTTTAAGATCGGTTTATTTATCGTACAATCTTTTTCTCTCCTCGGCTCGAGAGTACGTACGTTTCTAGCGTTCCGCTTAAAAATAGCTTACTACTACGGTACATCTGCTGATTTATTCGCGGCGGTGTAATTCAGGGATACTTCCGCGTCGGTAACGATGAAAATGTTCGCAAGAATGGCTTGCGCATCGAGCCGTAAGTCGCGCGGCGTAGCAAGTATTACGGTCCAACTCGCATTATTTCGTAGGCGGCGGCGACGACCCCGGGGCGCGCAACACGGGGGTGGACGGCCTTGCGGCAATAAAAATACTTGGCCCGCGTCCAGCCTCGTTTATTGCCGGAATTTTC
>QVNW01003166.1:0-25374 GCA_014825475.1 Pseudomyrmex flavicornis
TATATATATATATATATGTATAAAATTTTTGCTTATATATAATACTGCAAAAGAGAAAAAATTAATTTTATTGATCGAAACTGTTTCTTGATGTATATATATATATCAATTATTCTTACGAAATTATTTCTTACGTTTGTGTAACTTTCAATTCACGACACGATTAATAAAACAGATACAGCAAGTAATATTTAACCTGTTGTTTTTAGTTTATTTTTCGATGTGCTTTATAAGAGAAATCAATAGACTGGACAATATAATTGAGTTATGAATTCACACACAAGAAAACTAGGGTATTTTTTTTATAACATTTGCAATTGCATGTACACGTGTAGCAAGCATAAAGATTTTTTTTTTTGGAAAAAACAAAGATTCTTCTTTTTCATATAAAAAAAAAAAGTTCAGATTATTTTGACAGATTATAATTAATATATACCGCTCGTAAACAATTTTTCATCTTTAATGGCCCGCTTTACGAATTTAGCAATTTGTAGTTTGACGAAATCCTAGTCGTATCAGTATCTATATACATACGACACACAGAGTAAATGTAATTATTTCGAATGATCGTGAAATCACACATACTATTGCACAAAAATTATAGCTATAAATTAGAGTCTTCTCTTTTAATTGCAACTGCCATTTTATTTCATCTCTGTATGTACATAGTATATATGTATAAAAAAATTATCTGAAACATATATTGTATATAAATTATTCGATAATTATATACAACATATTATGCAGTTAGTTTATATACGTATATACAGATGATATGTATATATTATATACATGAAACGTCTTCTAAACAAGATAATCGACGTTAAATGGATTAATGCGCTCTTTTCTTACAGTTGCTTTCTCTTTAATATCTTTTAATCGAACAAATATAATGAAAAAAAGATTGTATATTGGCGTTCTACTAGATACGAAGAAAAGAAAAACTATGTATATTTGTTATTTCAAGTCTTGCTGACCAAGTTACTCTGCTATTTTACAAGTAAGAAAATTCTTATCGAGCAAACCGCTCACTTTAATATTCTCACTGTCAATATAAATCTTCTAACCTCTATCACGTGTTAAATTTGTGTAACGAGAAGAGCTTTCAGGGTCATGTATATATAAAAATAATACAGAGTAAGAAGAAAGAGCAGTGAATCTACGGAATTGCGTAAAAAAAAATGTATTGATAATCCAGGATGTTTATGTCCAACGCATCTATATATTTCACATATTTTAAATACTTTCAGATCAAATAGTGTCTAGATCGAGTTGCTTTATTATTTTTTCAAGGCATAATATATAGTCGGATAAGAGTGCAAAATGTATTATCAGACCTCAACGCTAAATCAGAGCAATATTTTTAAAAGGCTGCTTATATAAAGAGTGAAACAACTTCTTTTTTCACATAAAACCCCCCTGTGTTCCAGCTTTTGTAAACCGTTTTAAACACATTCGAATTATATTTTCAAATAGCTTTCCATTCTGAGAAGATTAAAACAAAAACGAACAACTGAAATATGTAAATAAGTAAATTTAGTTACATACATATATATATCTATATGTATATATTACAGAATGAGAAGTTATTTGATAGTATATTGATGATTGTCGAATGACCGAACGAAGAAACTAATGCAATAGAAAAGCAAGCAAATAAATATTTCCGTCTGATTTTAACAACGCTTTTATGCAGAGTCAGTTAAACATTTCCCGCTGCCGTCCTGTAAAAGTATTCTTTCTTCTTTGTTTATTATTGCGCCGCAACATATCGCGAAAATAACTTCACACAAGCTCGTCGAGATTTATTTCCGTATGGAAAATTTACCGCATTGATCACAATATTTATATATATGCAGTTTTGATTCTGCATATGAGCCGTAATATTTTATTACATAAGCTTTATTACATAACTGCGAAGTTTTGCGATGTCTTCAGATTTTATATAGATGATGCTGATGACATTCGCATTCTGGCCGAAATATAAACCCGACCATCCTGTTTATAGACTAAATATATGTACATATGTTGCATATGTGATATAATGTTATATACATATATATATATATATACATATACGTTCTAAAATCCGTCGTGAGCATTCGCAGCTCAAATAATTCTTCTTGGGTTTTGTACACATCACGATATATTTGTGTCACAGTTTATTCTCGCACTCGCTGTTATCACTGGTTTATTGGTTTTTATTATTAATGCAGCATATTATCGTAATTTTTAATATCGCTATACTGAAATTATAAAGCCGTCAAACGTATACATGTAAAATCAGCTTGCCAACATTACCCATAATTATTATTGCAGAAAGTTAATTCTCGATTGCAATTACACAATAAATTTTTCACTTCCTATATTCGTAATTATATATTTCCCTATTATATTTATTATACTTGTTTAAAGCAAATATATGACAGAGTGTTGTTGTTGTTGTTGTTGTTGTTGTTGATCGAATAGGATTGTTAAGCGAGATATTTTGCATTTGAGTTATTATCGTAGAAATTAGTTGAGATCGAGGAAAATAATTCGCTTGAGTTTTTGCTTTTATCGAATTTGCGTTGTTTCGAAAGTTGGTGAGCTCGTTCTTACGATTATTAATTATTAGCAGGAGACCTAACAGACAGACGATGGCTATCAGATTGCACAAAGTTACGAAGCAAATGAGAGAATTAAATCTATATTTTACGAAATAACACAAACTTCACTTAATTGTTGTTAATAATTACGGCGAATTACACGATAAAGATTAAGCTTCGCTTCCGTAATCGATTCTCATATCCAATGTTCGACGTCGTAGCCGCGATTAATCGTCGGTAGATGTTTTGCGCGTTGAAACGTCGCCAGCGCTGTTGTTCAGCATTGCCAGATCAATTCTCTGTCACTTTTTTGTTCATAACTAAACCTAACACTAGAATAAATGCAACTGCAATTAACATCTTTTTTTCGGATACGAAATTCTCTATACGTAACAAGACAATTTTGCCGTCTAAATTATTTCGTTGTTTCTGATGTGTTAGTAAAAAATTGTATTAATCTGACAATATTGTTACACACATCGTTAACGCGGACAGGTGTGGATGAAAGAATGTTTTCACGCAATAACAGATGCAGCAATTGCCCAATGAGAAATCTATCTATTTAGATTTTTTGAAGAAACCGCTTCTCTTTTGACGCTTTTGTTATAAGACACAAGAGAATTTTACAATCAGTCATTGTGTGCGTTTAATAATTAAACATGTGAAACCATTTTGTCATTCATCCAGTCCAGTTAAACAAACGACGTTCTACACGATCTGTGATCATTATCAGATTCTTGACGGAATATTCGGAGAACCGTATATATATACATATAGTTAAACAATTTTAAACGATTTAAATTCTTATTAAGCAGGTATATACAGTCGTAATCTCTTTGATAAACTTAGATTTACCTCACATTGCGAATTGTAAAGATATACATACTTGTAAAAAAATCAAAAAACTCAAATTAATTGTGAAATAATACCTAGGCTGTTGTGCGTATATATTTTAAAATAAGAATAAATATATATTATTTAAGAGACATTGCGCATGTTTGGTTTCACATCAAGTATAAAAAAGTAGCGAATAATTATTATTATTCACATTTACATATGTATATAAATTTATTAGTTTTTTTTTTTTTTCATGAATTTACGTTTATCTCAGCTTTCGATTTTTTGTCAAAGAAATTTAATTTAATTGTTTAATATTATTTTAATACAAGATGAGTTCTTTAAAAAAATAAGAGAGAAAAAACATATCAAGTTAATATTACAATCTTATTGTACATCAGAAAGTTCTTGATAGGAATATATATGTATTTTCCATGAAGAGAATGTTGCCTCCTCTTGTTATTCGTAATATTGTTGTTCTTGTTTTCTTGTTGTACGTCATCACGGATATTATTGAAAAATCTATATCCGATGGACGCAAGGTTCTCGTCGCTATGAATTTTGTCATTGCTTTCGGGGCAACTTGCTGGTGGATTTTCAAGACCTGTTGAATTACAAGTAGCACAATTATTCTACTTAACTCTCTTGTTAAGATTTTCGCAAATTAAGTTTCTTCATTTGAGCTTTTCGTGATTTAAACTTTTCTAAAAATTGTTTTTTGTTGTACAAATAACCGTACCGCAAAGATTAGGATATTCGCTTGAAGTTTTCAAGTGGTGATCGCAACTGTGGTTGCCGACGGTGTACGGCGACTCGTCAATTTCGTTGCCACTTTGCAATTAAACAAGCATAATTTTAATTTTCATATGTAATATAGCAAGTTTTTTAATTTCCGAAATATTTATGTGTTATTCTTCATTACTTACGCGGGTCCATAATGACAGACGAAGAATTGAAAAACTGTATCGTTCGATTTATATTGTGAATATCCGCACCCAACTAAATAAGTATTTGCCCAGACAAGCTGTAAAAAACAAATACAACAGAATACTTACACATATATATATGTATAAATATATATACTTTTATATATATATATATATATATATATATGTATAAATACATATGTAATTTTTCTTTTAAAAATATATTTTTGTTAATATGTTGAATAAACATATGTTGTATTTAATAAAAAAAAATACATCAACTTTCTTCGATATTGGAAACGACGCTTTATTATTTATTGCGTAATTTTATATACGCGCACGTGGAGGTTTTTTTTACAAACAGAGAGCTTTGTTTTTCTTTTTATTTTTACCTGTGTGTAATGGCCAGCCACTTGTAAAATTTCATTGTCAATAGGACCGAATTGGTAGACTTCGTGTTCGTCGAACCAGTTGTATATATGCTTGGAAAATTCCAATTTTACAGTATTGTTTCTTCTCGACTTTATCAGTCCAATATTTTGTCCGACTTCAAATCTCTCTGACATGGGAAAATATTTTGTAAAATAGATTTTTAATTTTATTACATACACACGTGTGCACCGTGTTTGCCATTTGAAATAAAATTACAATTTAATCGATAAAAGAATGACAAAAGAATTATTGTGATATGATAGAAACCTTTATTGATTAAAAAGTAATAACAAATGTGTGTGTGTGTGTGTGTTTTATTTCTGTCAAGAGGCAAAATGAAATACGAAACATGAAGTTTTTGTGCGAAATTTTATTGAAGATCTAATTTTCACACAAAATTCAATTTTAAAAATTTCGAATCTTTTAAAGGAAATATTGGAGCAAAATTTAGTCACGCGTCAAAATATAGATTCAAACTCTCGATATATAATACTTTTGAGATTTAAATTTTTTGACAGGATGATTATATTGTGAATTGAAGAAAATTTATGAGAAAAATAGATTTCGCAATTTTTATCTGCTT
Source organism: Pseudomyrmex flavicornis (assembly GCA_014825475.1). Lineage (NCBI taxonomy): Eukaryota > Metazoa > Arthropoda > Insecta > Hymenoptera > Formicidae > Pseudomyrmex > Pseudomyrmex flavicornis. Next base: position 5,367 of record QVNW01003166.1, read on the forward strand.
TCATTTTTTGCCTTATGATGTGTATTATTTGCGAACATTTTAATAGATTATCTGGCGTTCAAACATTGTAAGAGATTTTATATAATTCATATGTTATAAGATGTGTTACATCATCAATTATCTCGCAATTATGTTATTTCAAACTTTTGTCTGTTTTATGAAAATTATCAAATTTTTTAATTATTTTACGCACTTCGAGCTTTGTATTTTACATACCAACTTCTCTTTCTTTAGGATGGTTGTGAGCGAATGTGCATTTATTCGCCCACATCTGTGCACCGGCTGCAAGCTCGGAGTCCCAATACTAAAAATATGTATTTACATATTACATACGTGATTAGAATAAGATAATATTAGCAAAATTATAAAACTTTAAATTTAATTGGAGTTCTAATTAGCGTATTTTAAATAATTGAAAACTTGAGTGACGGCATTTTATATAATTTACTTTTTTTTTTTCTAAGAAACTACGTATACTCGCACTATTTAAAATTATTATTACGAGACAATATAGAATTTTGCAACGGATTTCTAATTTTTTAATCAATATATCACTGAGAAATACGGAAATCTTCACGAGCGTTATCGCATCGCAGGAAACATCGAGAACATCATGTTCAGTAACGTGGACAGAACAAGATTATACTTTATCGCGACGTACCAGTTCGCGCATGTTGGCGGCAGGTGGTTGAGCATTAATTGATCCCTTGGCGATAGACTGACGTATTCTGTTGTGGGTGTCGAGGATGTCGCGTATAACATCGCACGTAATGTCCTCGTTTTCTGAAACACAATAATTAGAAGATGTCAGAATTGCGCGCGAATACACGAGCCCGTACATTAAATGCACACCTGTCTACTTGATGTATTTATTAATATGTGCTTCTCATTTATATATAATTTTATATAATATACAATTTTAATTATTCTGCAAGTTGCACGAAAAATAATCAACAAAGTTGATTTTTTTTTTTTTATATCACAATTTAATGCACACACAAAAAAAGGAAGAGAATTAAAACGTTGAGTTATTAAATTTTTCTACAAAAGTAAATGCAAGTAATACAAGACACTTTACTCACTTAAGTTTTCCATTTCGTTGCATATCGGCTGCGCGTGTAATTTAAGAATAATAAAACCTACGAAATAAAAATGCACCAGATACGAGAACCTGTACAACTTGAGTAACCACTTGAAACTTCTTCGGGATTTTTTGTGAAAAGCACACCGATTTTCGTCACGTAACTCATTGACACGGGACAGAATCATTTTTTCGATTAATTGCAAAATCTATCGAAATTACGCACATATAAAACGGTAGATACATTAAAGAGCAGTATACATTTTTTTTTCTCTTCTCGCACAAACATCACCTCACCGGGAACAATTTCGCTTTTCTGCAGGCATAATTTCGTTTTCTCCAGGACACTCTCGAGCGTGTCAATAAGTTTTATCAGCGCGGCGAACGACCGATTTTCAAACGGTTTATCGAGCGCAAAATCTGTATTGGGTTTTTATCGTCCGCAGCTAAGAGCATCTATGATTGATGCTTCGTCACATTTCGCCTTTGTGGTGCGCCTGCAATGGCGCCGACATACACGATATTTCATACACGCATTGTGCTATGATAGATTATATTTTTTGGCGAATTAATTCCGAACGTGTATTCATAAGTTTGAAGAATAGAATGTAAATGCTAAAATATACGCAAATAGTGAAAAAGAAAAAAATCAATTGACGTAAACGAACTGTGTAATAAGAATAAAACATGCAAACTTAATGTGTTACATCATATATACATATTTGCAATTCTGAAAAAACTCGTATTTTAATTAAATATTCCTAACGATTGTAAGTCGATCTCACTCTTGACAATCCGGTTTTGATGTGCGAGCAGTTCGCGAATCTGCTTGTAATAATATATATAAAATGTGATCATTAAGGTTTTGCTAGTTTGACGTTTGCACCACATTGAAAATTGTGAAAAATTTTATTATTGGCGCGCACACACATCTAATTAGCAAATATCGTGTCAACATTGTAACTTCTTCACCGCACAGTTCAATACGCAAGCGAAACATTACGCAAAGCGAAATTTTTACGCAAAGAATGTATCCTCGTGTTGCAAACCGAGCAGATTCTTTAAAAGAAACGAAGAAATGGAATTAATCTTTGCCACATATGCCGCTGCTGCTAATCAACAAGTGGTATTTGCATCGAGGAAAATGGAGCGATATGATATCTCAAAGTGTATTATTTCACGTTTGGTCGACAAACCACAATCGAGTTCGTGACAAATTGAGAGATGTTTGCTTTGGCGTATAAAACTGAGCATGAACGTAACATAAAACTGTTACTTATTTGGAGTTTTGTGACAAATTTGAAAATTAATTTATTATATTATATTAATTTATTAATTTATTATTATAATTAAAATAATATTATTTCTATTATTGCAAAATTTAAAATGTGGGAAAAAATATAATATTAGATTTATTTTAGAAAGAGGAAGAGAGAGAAAGAGCAAGTATAAGAGAATCTAAATTTTGTTTGTTTGTTTGTTTGTTTGTTTTTTTTATTTAATAACATTGAAATAACAGTATTTAACTCAAGAGTAATTTATATAAGTGTAATTTCTACACTAGTATAAACGTTTAAACTTAGAAGTTCTGGTTACGCGAGCACAATAGCGAGTATTTCATTTGTGATAATTCCCTCTTATTGACTTAATCACTAATTTTTTTTATAGACTATAAATAGACTAGATTGAACTATATAAGTTACGTAAGAGGGATTTTCTAATTTTTATTTCAAACATAATAGTTTTTCGGTTTCACCGACAGTTTTCTGATTAAAAAAAAAAAGCAATTGTGTTTTACAAAAAACAGCTGATTTCAATATCTTATATAACACGTCTCTTAAAGTTAGTATGTAATTACGATGTTATGCAATTTCTCTAACATTTAGAGCTACCACCAGAAGGATGGAGAAAATTTTGAAAAAAATTATTAAACTTACAAATTACTGGAATAAAAGTGATATTTCAATTGTGTGTTTTGTTTTTTAGTAGATATGGTATATGTCAGTATATTTTGATTGGTTCTGACATCGTTGTTCATGATGTAACATTAAACAGATATTTGTAAATCGATGAATATTTCGGAGAGCTACATCTGTTTATTAAGAATAAATGTGTTTTCTTGTCGAGTCTCAAGTTTCATTTGCGTCATTATAGGCTTTCTTTCTGCAATAATAAATTTTTTTTTAAGGATTTCCAGTTTTATACAATAAAACGCAGCGAAAAAAGGCAGAAAAATCGTTTTACTAGATTTCTCGAACCAGACGGCCTCGAATACCATCCAATATCAATCTCGCGTCGTTATCTCACATGTGTGTAAACACACGGCAATAATTATAATTCGCCCCATCGTCATGTATACAAATTGATATTATGCATAACGAATTAGCTCGTTTCCTAATTAATGAAAACTAGCAGTTACACAATCTGTCTACGTGTATATATTGCGCATCAGCAATTGTCCTCTTATTAGCGCGAGAAGCGAGAAGATGACGGTGATTACATTCTGTCACGACGTATCCGAAAATAAGAGAAGACGACGGAACCGCGTTTGTTCGTCGCGATCTCGCGGAGTTCCTTTCTTCTCGTGAATATCCATTTGTACTATCCGTATATACAATAGGCTCCCAGATGATAATAACTGCCGTGAGCTGTAATCATGTAATCATGCTCATTACCACGTTGTGCGAGAGAGAGAGAGAGAGAGAGCCAGAAAAGGCGAGGCGAGTGTGAGAAACAAAAGAAGAAATTTATTCAAACGAGAGAGGAGTTTCCGCACAACATTCTCTTCCCTGCTTCTTTCTCAAAAATCAAATTCTAGGCACACACGCTACACTTACTTAAGTAAAAGCGCACTAAAATGAAATTTCTTGATTGCATACATTTTAATATACGTTTATGTAGTGAAAAAGATCTGAGCGGAACGCACAGAGCGAGAAGGAAAGAGAGAGAGAGAGAGAGAGAGAGAGAGAGAGAGAGAGAGAGAGAAATGATATCTCGCTACTTCCTCCGTAAAAGTGCAGATTGTAATTAAGAAGTAAAAACATCGAGAAAGATGATACTGCTGAAATCAAGATTTTTTTTTTTGCATATCTTTAGAGAGAAGTTTTAAATGCGCCGTTTACAATATTTGATTGCGATACTTAACAGCATAGTCCGGAGTATCTGTTGCTGTAGGACATTCCGTAATTGCCGCATGCCGGCTGGCCAGACTTGTAAGGTTGAAACCCGAGTATGTTTCCGCTGCAATGAGAGAAAAAATCGATTTTTTTTTTTTTTTTTTTTTTTTTCATTATATGAGAACATGAATTTTTCATTACGCGATTTCTCCACGAGAAAGAGACTTTTCAGTGCCAGCTTGCGTTAAAATTTGAGCGGCAATGAGTGCGCGGAACATAAACGAGACTGGCAAAAGTAAGTGTCGAATCTAGTAATAGCGCAAAGAAGTGGGGAAACGCCGTCTGCTGTGGAGCGTAAAAAAGATCATGAAATTTGACTTGTTAATCTCCATTATACGTGTCTCCGCCATATTGTACCGGCCCAGTAGTACTCGCGTACTAAGTGCGAGGGCACTACGAAACATAGGAAGGTTCGAATCCACATCTTCAAATGTTTCGGTCTCTTTCAGTCGAATTTATCGATTGAGATGCGCAAACTTAAATCGAGTCTTCGGGGGTGGGGTTCGGAACCTATCGAAAATCTGTAGATCCACCACACAATGTACAAGCACTCCAGTTTGGAGGTTGAGCACTGAGACGTGCATTTATCTTAGATATCGTATTTGCGGCTGCAGTTAATTCCGACAGATCTTTTTTTAATCTGCCGACGTGTGAACTTTCCAAAGCTGTAAGATCTGTTTTTTTTTTTTTTTTTTTTTTTTTTTTATAGTATTTGAAAGAATGCAGATGAGAGAGAGAAGCATGTGAAATTTAAATATAAAACCGCGCTGAAAAGTTCGTATAAACTCGAGAATAATTTTCATTTGGATAAAACGTCACTTAAATAAATACATCAAGTCAGAGCAAAGAAGATAATTCCGATGTATATTTCGCGCAGTACATGTGTTGCTTCTCAAGACTGACTTTTACGCAAGTTTCTGTTGCGCGAAAAACTCTCTTGTTTTCTCGTTGCGTTATTTCCCCTTTCTTAAGTCCCTTCTTTATTGTACGAAAGAAGGACTTTCTTTTTCTCCGATTCAATGTGCAAAATCCGTGCAATAGTCGTTCATGCAAAACGAAGTTATATATTCTTTCTAAAAAAAAAGAGGAAGAATTCAAGAAACGTTTTTATTCGCGATCTTAAAAAGGAACTGTCTTGAAATTGCGGTATCTCGTGGAAAAGAGTATTTCGTTTTCGCGAGTTTAAAAATCCGGGTTCTCAATACGCCCTTTTGGCGCAATTGCCTACATTTCCATACTCTGCTATTGCAACGAAAAATATATATACACTATATACATGTATATATATATATAGAAAGAGCCGAAGCAGTATTTCGTGTCGATTCTTACCTCGGTCCGTAGTTGCATACGTAATTCTTGGTGTAGCCGCGAGCCGGGTCGTAGTAGAACGAGTATCCGCATCCAAGCAGGAAAGTGTCACCCCACACCAACTGGAATTAATTCAGAATGTTTGCCGCTTCTTAAAGACCCGCAAATTGCTCGCGCGCGAGCTTGAAAGAAGCTCACGAGCGGAACCGATTAATACTCTTTGAATACTCTGAATACGGCGAGGTCTTCTCGAGAGCGCGAAATCTCTAAAATGTTAAGTGTGAAGGAAGAGATCGTTATCTTCGCTCGGAGAGATCACATTTTGACTATTTTTTTTTTTTTTTTTTTTTTTTCCGCTTAATTTATCGGAACATTTTGAACAATTGAAATTAACGAAGTGTTTTTTTTTTTTTTTCAGAAATTGTAAGATGTCGCGGTAAGTAGTTTTGAAGTAAAAATATACACAATGGTCAATTTATGTTATTTTTCTCTATTCTATACACGCGTGTAAACGTGCGCGCGCGCGTTTTTTTTTGGTATAATGGTATGATAAATTTTTAATAAAACGAGATTTTTTCGGACGACAACCTTGTCGTTCTGTAAAATCGCGTTTTTTTTTTTGTTTTTTTTTAGACGGTAATCTCATGAAAATTCATAGAGAATAACGACGAGTTCATAGAATAAGAATTGACTGTTTAAGTTCGGGAACCGCGCGAGATCGGGTTTTATAAACTGCGAATATATTTTTTTTTCGAACGAACTGACCTACGACGAAATTTTTCACGTCACGTGTGTTTTTATAAATAAAATCACACGTGCGGCAAAATTTTCGCCTTTTTGGAAAATGGAACAAGCTCGAATTTATATTCTCGTGGACTTTTGGAACGTTCACCTGTGTGTAATGTCCCGTGGCTCTGCTATAACCGGAGTGATAGTATTGCACCTCGTTGAACCAGTTAGAAATTTGCCGTCTCCAATTCGGCTCGCTATCGTAAGGTCCCGGGGGTCTGGTCGTCCATGAACGAGCGATGTTTTGTCCTACCGCAAATCTACCTGCAAATCGATACTTTCGTTGTCGGTCTTTGATTGATCCGCGATAATAACTGTGTTGAACAAAATTAAATCACTTAACAATTTCCAAATTAAAACGCGTTTGATTGAGAAAAGTCTGATTAAAACATCACACTTAGAAAAAAAAAGAATCGCTACGTCTATATCGCAATTGTGAGTCGCAAGTGATATAAACTAATTCTACGGATTTAGTTTTGCCAAAACTATTTCCCTAAATTTTATTTCTTTCGTGAATATTTTGCGTGAAAATTTTGCGCAAAAAGAAAAAACTTTCAAAAGTTTATCTCGCGCAAAAGCTTTGTTTTTTGTCGTCTCGAAATTAACGCAAGCATTATTGAAAAGACACGCGATCGTAACGTCATATCGCATTAGCTTCGCTTTTACGTCTGCTTCGATGTATCGATTGCCGTTGTGAACAGCTCAATTATCCGGTTAATAAATGCGCGAGATATGGCATTTTCAGTATATATCCTTCGCGTTTCTCGTGCTGTCGTCGATTCGCTTTTAAATGAAAGAGGCTCTAGTTAAACGCCGACGTGTATAAAATACACCGGGTAATGGATTTTATCTTTCTGGAAGCGAGCGAGCTCTCTCTCGAAAAAAAAAATATACGGAATACGTTAATGAAAGGTAAAAGAGATATATCGGGGTGATTGGAGAGTGCTTTGAAAGCTCAATCAAGCAGCAACTGAGCCGCGCGTGAGTACGCGTGAGTTATGAGATGCTCAATAAAATCAACGTAACGTGATTTGTAACTATGGCTACCTGCGATGATAAACGCTGCAATTCGCTCGGTTGTTGTTAAGATTGTATACTCTAGCGAGCGTGTACATACAACACGTTCATTTATCAAATGTCGCACCGCCGTGTGAATAATTCACGTCGTTTATATACATATATACTTTTAATCTTTTAATAACGATATCGTTACTTAATCGAAGAGTTTGTCAACGGTGTTTCTTTGCGGTGTGTCGGGCAGTTGACAAACAATTATTTTTATATATTTTTATATTTTGTATAATTACACAAAAAAAACGTGCGCAAAAAAAAAAAAAATAGTTCGCGTAAATGTCTACAAACAAACGTTCGACGAACTTGCCGACATAATATACTTACGAACGTTTCTTAAACTGTCGTGCGTCTCGGCGCAACGATCCGCCCATCGTTGAGCTATCGCGGCAAGCTCGTCATCCCATATCTGCAACAACGAAAATTAGTAACTTACACGTCGAGTTAATCGCGCGCGACGCATCCGCGAAATATCACAAAGTTGTAAAATCCCACTCTAACTTTGGCTAAGCTGTCGCGGGCGGCACGCCGGTGTGAATTAGTTATCGCGCTGCTTAAATATTACGTACGAAAATGTGTGACGCGGCATGTTTGTTCGAGCGATAAAAAAGGGATTTTCGTTCCAATTGTTCGGCGCGCGATCGCTTGCTTTATTTCCGCGATACAAAACAACTACGTCGGGAACTACTACTTGGATTTGGCCGAGAGAAAACTTCGGTGGTGGCGATTTTCTCCCCCTCGTCCTCGTCCTCCTCTTTCAGGAAACAAGATGAAACGCGTCAGCTCACCATCTCCATCATATTCGCCGCGCCAGGTTGACCATGTATCTGTCCCAATGCCACTAGTTGCCTCAATCGATTGTGTTCGTCCAGGATAATCTGTTTCTCCTCGCACGATATACCGCCGGATCCTGTAAAGCGATACGTGCCTTCAACTGCCTTCCCGAGAACAAACACATTTGTCTCTTATGGGGTTGCTGCTACGTCATACATCATTAAAGAAATCTATGTTGCGATAATAGATACGATACCTTCTCTTCTTCGTCTAAAAGACGAAAAGAGAATCGCGGGAACGATACAGATTAATTTTTCAGCAGCAACACGGGAAAAAAAAACGTTTGCTGGAATAGCAAGAAGAATGGTATCAGTCAGCAAGAAAAATCTGTTAAGCTTATTTTTTTATTTTTTGCCAATAAAAACGTTAATGACCAAAAATTCAGTAGCAAATTTTTCTTGCCGGCTGTATACAATAGCAAAACGTTCTTTTTTTTCGCGAAGGAAAAACACGCATCTTGTAAATTGTTTTTCGATTTTTCCACTGAAAAAATAATCACGTATTTTTATACATGTATATATATTTTGCACAATTTTCCAATTGTATTTCGCTTTTTTCCTCCTCTTTTCTTTTCTCTCCGCGTATATTCTTTATGTTGAGGATTGCAAAGCTTTTCGAAAAACTTTTTCTACGGAAGTTGGTTTAGCGACGTTCTCCCTTTGTCTTTCAGTCGGTGTGCATCGAGAACTCCCATTTCGCAAGTTTAACTTCTCATTGGAGCGGAACTGATGGCGCTCCTTTTGTTCACTTTGTTGTGTCGTTTCCAGCCGGCGTGCGCGAACTAGTCATTCCCAACAATCCATAATTAGGTGGAAGCTGGAAAAGTGTCTGAAAGTATCTCGGGGAAAATGTGTGTCTTTGAGATAGTCATCGAAGTTTGCGCGTGATAGAAAAGTGAGATATCTGGTTTTCAAATGAATCTCACGAAGTTCTGTTTCATCTTTTTTTTTTTTTCTTTTTTACACATTATGTAAAAAGCATTATTTCTCATTTTTACATGAATTGTAACATTTTAAAATAGAAAACAAACAAGTTTTATTTTTAATTAAATTAATTAAATTAATTACCTATTTGCGTCATATGTTGTGACACTTTTCTATTATTTGTTTGTTATTTTGAAGGTATCATTTGTGTACGTAATATTTCATGTGTGTGTAAAAATGTAACTAAATACGATATTTTATGTATATTAAAATGGATCACATATACCCTCTCTCTCTCTCTCTCTCTCTTTCTCTGTCTTTCATGCGCGAAGTATACACGAACTGTCTTCATTTGCATAAAAAAGATACTTTCGTGTAAAGTAGAACTTTGCGTATAAATTACATAATTTTGGTGTCTGAGAAATTTACATATTAATTAAATCAAATCTCTTTCTCACTCTCTTTCTCTCTCTCTCTCTCTATGAGAATAAACTTTTTTATGATAACAGAGACGTTGGGACAAAAAATCTATCTGAATTATTTTTATTCTTTTGAACAATTGATAATCAAGATAAATATATATTTTTACTAATATACATATATATATATATATATATTTACACACATGTATCTCTCTCAAGAATTAAACGCGTAAATCAAATCAAAGAAATTAAGGTTTCCTCTTTGCAAAATATTAATTTAACCGAGAGATACGGGAGTTAAATTTTTTATTTACATTATCACAAAGCTTAAGCGAGCATTTATCGCGCGGCCCGTTTCGCAAAAGATTATCCCTGGGATATTTTATTCCGCGGTAGCTCTACGGCTTTAATCACTTTCCCTCTGCGAGAGCGTGCGGCGGCGGCGGCGTCAGCAGCAGCAGCAGCAGCAGCAGCAGCAACGGCGCGCTTGATCACAGGGAGAGAAGAACGAGAAAGGCGAGTAATTGCGCAGCCTTTGTGAAATGGACGAGGTGGCGAGGTCGCAAGTTTTGCATCGGTAATTCGAGCTGACCGGGCGAGCGCAAGCCGCAGCCGGCGAAAGCTCGCGCAAGTTAATTATTACCTACCGTCACACAGGGGGATCGCCGGTGTGAACGGTCACCGCATCCTCCGGGTACTTTCAATCTATCTTACGGAGATCCCGCTCGAATCTCCCTCCGATGCGGTCTCCTCGTGTCCTTCTCGATCCGAGGAGAAGAGGCGGCTTTTAATGAGGTAAGTGGACGCTGCCCGCCGCGCGCGACGGACCTGTCGCATCCCAACGGCGCATCGAAGCGGAGATGTGCATTACGCTCGGCTAGCTTTTTTAGAAATTCTCCACATAACAAAAAGAGCTCGGTGAGTATATAAAAATGAATATATAAAAATTCCGCGCCGATTAAACTACGAGTTTAATTTGTTTGCAAAGCTCGTTTCTCACGCGGATGTCGCGCAGAAAATCCTGCGTTTATCTTATTATTTTTTCACGCGATATTCGATGAAACGTGTGAAAGATGATGGAAATTCATCTCTTGTGCAAAGATCTTACATACGTTGTCATATTTATTTTATCTCGCTTTCTTTCAGCTTTCTCGATAAATAAACTGCGCTATATATTTCGGAAAAACTACTTCTACAAAACGCAATAAATTATTTTTCCTTCGAAGAGAGAGAGAGAGAGTCATTAACTCATGAGGATTTTCCCGTATAAACGCGTAAGCCCCGTATTCGGGAGGCACTTCCGATAATGATCGGCGGGAACTTGAATTTACGGTAAAGCACCGGGCCGTCGGATTCTATTTCTGGCTCAAGATTCAACCAAATATGAATAACCGAATAATTTTAGCACACGCGAAGAGAGAAAGAGAGAGAGGCGTCCGCCAATTTATTCCCAAAATCGATATCTGTCCCGACCGGATGGAGTAGTTTCACCGTTTCGCATGACCGCGCACGCACGCCCGCGTAAAAATTCTCAAATTTATTCGACCGACTCGATTTGTGCTGCCGAAAGATTCTCGCGCGCGCTCTCGTCGTTCTGATACATACGTTTAGCGAGATGAATCTTTTTCGCGAGCCGCGTGTTTCAGCAAAATAATCCGGACAAAGACTACGTGCCCGGAATTGTGTATTCTTGTGTGCGGTGCGTTTTTTTTTTTTTTTTGCTTTGAAATCAATTAAAATGCACGGGGGCGCGCGCACGTCGCGCTTCTTTTTCGCGCGGTTATTGACGAAGTCGCGGTGTGCGAGATGCGCTAAATCGAATGTAAATCCTCGGTAACTATCGGAAAGTTGTTGAAAGGTTACGACGCAAAAAAAAAAAAAAGAAACTGTGTTTACGTACAAAAAAAAAAGAATATTAAAATCAATGTACATAAATCTTCTCTCGTGATTAAATGACGATGCACGCGCCGTGTTGACGATATCCACCTTTCTATCGAGCTGCAAACAATAATATAAATTCATTTTTTTTGTGTTTGTATTTATTGCTAGTATACGCGTGTGTACTACCACGAGGCCTTACGACCTCGTTCGTGACAGTTGGATAATGAGCGGATCGTTAAAAGAAACACGGTACGACACTATCGGAACGACACACAAAACGAACGAACAGCTGAAGCTTCCTCGTCGGTGCGCGCCAATTAATCGTCATTCGAGGCGCAACGCGGCGTATGTATTCGTTCGTTCTCGTTTGGCATCCATTGAAAGGGGACGAAACAAACTCGAATGACATCCGCACTTTGGTGGACTACGCTATGACTGGAAACGTCAGTTTCTTTTTTGCGCCGGAAATGAGATGGGCTTGGTTGCCGTGCGCGCGCGCGTAACGATGCAATTCGGCATCCGTTACGGTTACTATAATTCCATTCTACACACACAGTACAGCAGTTAAATAAATTTCGTGGGAAAGGAGCTCGCGGCGTGCCGAACGAACAGCTCAATTGCATCTGCTTAAAAACAAAAACGTTCCGTCTGTCATCGCTCGATTTGCTCGCGAGTTTTTTTTTTTTATCGGAGAAAAAAAGATTGCAATTTTACGTAAATCGAAAAAAATTGTTCCTTCACAATGACGTATTAGTTTTCAAGTTTACACGCGATTCTCTTGCAACGCAACAAAATAAATCGCGCGACATAAAGTGCACGTACCATTTCGCGCTAATTAATATACATTGCTTTGTATAATTTGTAAAAACCGACCTCGTCGTAAATATATATATATGTATACGTACGTTCGTATTCACGAAAGAGTTTTGCGCCGTAAAATTCTTGTTGAAGAAATGCTCTTGTGTTTATTTATTTATTTTTTTTCTCTCTCTCTTACACGACGCGTGTATTTGCGCGTCTTAATATTGGAGTTCTCTCTCTCTCTCTCTCTCTCTCTCTCTCTCTCTTTTTCTCGTCGATGATCGTGATTCAAGGTAAAAACGTTAACGAAATGTCGCGTAAAGCACGCATGCAGACCTTCGGCTACTTTTTCTCTTTTTTTTCTTTCTCTCTCGCTCTCTCTCTCTCTCTCTCTCTCAGCGTCGTTCTTTCTCAGTCTCTCATTAATTATAAATCGTTGAACCATATCTTTCTTAAGACTCGCGATGTAAAGTCGGCGTTGCGACACCGACGCGGCGGCGGTAAGAATTAATTCGTACGGCGCGATTCATACCCCGCCGCGCGCGCGCGCGCGTCTTTCTTATCTGATGAATGTTGCCCTGGAGGCTGATGGACGAGCCGGCGCGTCTGTACCGTGCACCGAACGATGAGAGAGGATTATTCCGAGTCTTTGAGAAGGATGCTTAATCGCGAGATTGAAATGCGCGAATTATTTCGGAAGAGCGTGAAATACGTCAGCTGAAGGAACGCGATAAATATTCCCCCCCGCGCGCGTCTCGCAGTTTTAGATAATAATAATATATATATATACGGAATCGCTCTAGCCACTTTTTCCTTCTCGCGAGGGCGGAAGAATAAATTTGGAAATTAATTAAAAGCCATGCTGAATCACGTTCGTGACGTCATACATAATGTTTTTTTTTTTTTTGCAAAGATGAGTCTTACGCTGAATATTCAACAGCAAATGTCGTCGTGTCTTGTTTCTTACGATTTGTCATTGATAACGTGTTAAATCTGTTGCAACGCGTAGCAAACAGAGCGTGTTGTAATAATAGGGTAATTTCGAGCTGCGAAAAGAAAAAAAAAAAATAATTTTGTGCAAATTATGTGTCGATGTTTGATGACGACGTCATTGAATTGTCGCATCTCGGTGTGTTCCGAAATTCTTTCGTTAATCACATAAAAAAAAAGTCAGACCATCGTACTTACTCAGTAGAGTCTTTCCGTAGCACGACGCCTCGCAGTGATTCACTAGGAGGAGCAGACTCGTGACAGTCATTAGAAGGAAGCCAATGTTCCTCTCGGTGAGCGCCATCGTTGCCGGAGACAAGAAGTGCCGCAAAGCTCCGTGACACAAAGTCCGAAGGTGTAACGGGGGAAAACTCGGTCAGGACGCGAACTATCCCCGGCAATCAAGGTCTGGTCTCCTTTAAATCTCAACGAGGGAGGCGGAACGCGCGGCGAGCGAACGGAAAAGGGTTTTCCAGGGTGAGGTGTGCAAGGTGGGCGGCACTCGAAGTCGTTCACTCCGGGGCACGTGTTTGGACCACTCGGCCGATTAAATCGACTGATCTCCCGGGAGATATCGACGTTGCCGAGGAATCGAAATCGCCTGCGCGAACCGGTCGGTGGAACGAGCCGAACTAATAGCCGGCCACGCCGATTCCTCGTGACTTTATATATCGCGTGCCACCTATGCCATGGGTGTCCATGTAATTGTTAATGAAGCAGTCGGTGCAGTGGGGGAGAAAGTGCTGCTTCATACGGATGACTCTGATTTAGCACACGCGCGCCCAAGGTCGGACACGCAGTGATCCGAAAAAAAAAAAAAAAAAAAAAAAAAAATTTCTTATAATTGCGATTGTTAGGACAGAGATCTAACATCCATAAAGGCGAGCGCTTTTATAGCGCGTCAAATAGCGCGCCGGCGGCGGCGTTTCTCGTCCTCTTCGGATTTTCTGAGAAGCGAGAAATTTGCGCTCTTTATGTGACCGGAGTGCGAATTCTGGACGAGAATGTTTACACGGAAATAACATTCAATTTTATGTGTTTGCTTCCACAAAATCGCCGAATAAGTTTCGTGAAAATTTTTATTAAATCCGTTTCGCAAATACGTCACGAGGAAAGACAACATTAATTTGATAGTTTTTTTTTTTTTTTATAAAAAAACTTGATACAGCCAATCGATTCTTTTAAATTCTTAATCTCGCAGTAAATGTCTTAAGCAGTAAATATCTTCAAGTGACTTTTCGTTAATTAAGCTCAATGTGAACCGATGTGTAACTTTGATTATATCGATTTTCGAACGTCTGATTTAACTTGTTCCTCGCCGGCTTACTCCTTTCGCGACTCCTTTCGTTGCCGGCGAAACGAGAGAACTTTACCTCCGTAAAGTTTCAGAAAAATTAATCGCGATTTCTTTCTCTCTCGAACTTCGCCTGTCCATCGCTCGTCTGGCTGACTTGCGTTCAAGTATTTAAATAAAAGAGAGATACAAGTATCCGCAATAAAGTGCGCCGCGAATGAGAAATTTGTACGATTACGAAATAAAAATTTTTCTTCTCGGATAAATTTTTCAAACATATGATTGTTCGCGAACTGATCAGTAAACAAAATAGAGAGAGAACAAATATAAAATGTCTATACTTCTTATTGTTAGTTCATCGTATGTACAATTCGAGAGAGAGATATATATATATATATATAAAATTAAACCATGTCCTGATGTCGCTGAGATATTGGTTTCGTTGTCTAATTTACACTTTCAATGTAAATTTCTCTGAAAAATCGCTGTAGATTAGAGATTGTTTTTTTTTTGTTTTAAAATATAATCCTGATAAAAATGAACACGCGACAAAGCACATTAATTATTGCTTCTCAGTCATGATGATGTACAATATACGGTTAAAAACGCACAAGATTACTACTATACTGTATCTAGCTCTCGCGTTGTTGAGAGAAGGAAATGCGCGATTACTCACATTTCAAATTAAACCCGTTTATTGTGGAACAGCGGTCTGAATTCGATTTCTCTCTCACGGAAATTTATTTATTACTTGCGCAATCAAAATTAATACGGTTATTTTGAATAATAAAAGCGGTGACCGTAATACTCAAAATATTACATTTTGACCATACGAGAAATAAAAGGGGGTGGTTCGCGCGTCCGCAAGTAATTCGGTCGCATTTGTAATCCAGAAAGAGCTTAATGATAAAAAACAAAAACTACCATTATTTATGAGACATCTGAGATCGTTCGCGCGTGTATAAAGCGGCAAGGAAAAATTTATTTTTGTAATAAGAGGGAATCATCGCGTTAGAGAGAACAGGAGCGATGGCTTGCGGCACGCGGGCGGGAATCATTTTGTCGTCAAGTTTATTAGAATTAATTGCGCACCGCGGCCAAGGAAAGTCGAGACATTTTTCTAGCGCTGATTACTACGAATGTACACTCTTTCATTCTGTTTTCCGCCTCTCGTTCCGACATTTCGCAAATCCGGTAAAGTAAATTGGGAACGAAGTAGCCGCTAAGATCTACTTCTTCGACCTCTTCTTCGTTCTTTAAAAACGGAATTTGCTTTTTTCGACAATTTGGCAATTGAACGAAACTTCAATAAAAAAAAAAAAAAAAAAAAAAAAAAAAAAAGACAATTTTTCTGTGACTCACTAATTATATGTGCGTTCATTTAGCGTTTTGTTTCGAATTTAAAAACAGGACTCTGATTCGTAATTTAATATCCCGACTTAAACGATCCGTCTATAATTAACGTCAGATGTTCGGGCAAATTTCTATTCATAATATTTTTCCTCTCACTCTCGTTCTCCATAACGAATTTTAAATTTTAATAACTGACGTTTTACTAGTTATCAATTTTTAAATTGTAAAAAAATTATATAAAATTACAAAACTATATATTATATAATTACATGAAATTGAATAACACATCTTACTCTCGTATAGCTTTGTGATATTAAGTTGACTTGTGAATTTAGTAAAACCAATTGCGTTTAAACAATTGTGTTTCTCTGCACACACGCGCAGACAATATTAATTAAAAAACATATTTACAAATTTAAGTATTCTTATAGTATCAAACTAATTTTGGTACTCGATCAATACGAGTTGTGTGTTAGATGTAATCACGCTAAATGAATTTTCAAACTTGTAAATTATTACACTTGTAAAAAATAATTCAAACTGAATTCAATTCAAAAATTCATATTGGATGCTTGTTTTGCATCACATACATATGAAAATTATCCATATTATCTGATAAATTAATTTCGGGAATTTCAAAGTCACGATGCATAAATGCGCAAGCTGACTTCGAGATAAGAAGTTGGTGTAGACACGGATTAAAGTGCGCAGGTGCTTGCGATTTCTCGAGAAGAAGTCGTCGTCAGAGAACAAAATTGAATAATTAATAGCGAAAAATCTAACCTCTCTACATCAAGAGTTACAAAAAAAGACATAAAAAAAAAAAAAAAACTTTTACAAGACGGATAAGGAATACAACGCGCATGTACGTGTGCGCATCTGATATTGTGCACTTTTCAGTATTACTTTGTCGACGTTACCGCGCAAAAAGGAACGCATGTAGGATCCTTCTCCATTCATAATCAGGTTATGACAGTTTGAGGGCAGAAGCATCTCGTCTCCGTATGACACAAATGTTTTACTAACTAGTTGAATACGTTCAACCGCATACGCGAGACCACATGTACAGTGGATATTATTGCATGGGAATATCTGGCACACATTCGTCCGGATTATACGTTGGTAACGTTGTTGGATTCATATAGCATAGTGAAGCAATAATTTTAATATCACGTTGTGGACAAATAAATTTACATATTTCTCGTAGAGAGATTTATGGCGGCGCGGCAGTGTATGTATATAATGGGTATGAATAGAAATGAAGCAAAGGGACGCTTGCGCCAGATATAGCAGAAACCAATGAATTTCAGCCATCCTGGCTGAACAATCCCCCAGCTTCTGAAGTGGATGGGAGAGACGGTAGAAGGCGCGTACATTTTCGTTTGTGAATTCTTTTTCGCGCGATTTTGCCACGAGTTTATATTTCGAGATATCTGCGCACTCGCAGATATCTCGCGTTACGAGAAAGACGATTGACTATTTCGTCGAGGGATGCTCTTCTATGAGTGTCATCCTTATTGATTCTGATCTAGATTTCGTTTCTTTTTTGCGGTGCGCATAACTTTCATACATACATAACGAAGAAAGAATCGTATTTCTGTTTACCAACCGGTGTTTTATTCGAACGATATTCTGCACGTCAGAATACCGCGCGCGTTTTCGATATATTCAGTAATTCTTCTGATAAATAGCTTTTTCAGCAACTGTCGCGCGTCTGATGATCTTGCCGCGAGAGAGGCTGAAATAAATCTCGTTGTTTGTTTCGTCGGATGTGTTCCGTGGATGAAAAATTCGTTGCGGTTCAGATCAATTATTCTTCAGCCGATATTTCTCCGTATATTTCTAATATACTGTTTTTACATACATATATATATATATAAATATATGTATGTATTCCGCGAGATTTATTTCTAGCAGCCTCTTCCTTTTCGCGAACAAGTTCGAATCTCAGCGAATAGTTTGCGAATAACGACCGGATTTTCAAACATCACACAACTAGCCCTTGTAACGACGTGCGATTTCTGGGAATATATTCACGTATCCGGTTATTTTATGTATCATTTCTACGTTTCTTCTTCTTGGAGAATTTTCGAAGAAACTGATAAAAGACGCGTCGCGAAATCGAAGAAATATTAATATTGCACTCAGATGTGCGACTGTTTAGCCGGTTCTGATGGGACTTTACGCACACAGATGCGACAAATCGTCTGCCATCGTGAAACGTTGCGAATTAGCGCAGTTTCCCGTTTTTTTTTTTTTTTTTCCACGCGCGAAAGATGATTCTCACGCGATTGCATCGCGTCATACAATACAGCAGCGAGCGCGAAAACCTTCTATAAATGTCACTCGGATAATTGATCTTGTAATTAATTTGCGGTTTAATTGATTAGACCGACGCTCTTGAACACGCTCGATTACGCGGGTAAAAGAGCACGAGTGTTACGAGATAGTTTAACTATCAAGCTCATAATCGTTCTTGATTTCTCTCTCAGTATTTTTAATAATACTGAATAAACGTAGCAGTTGATGAAGATAAAGAACGCAACACATACGCGGCAAAAAATTATGTATACACACACACACACACACACACAAAAGTTATTAATTTACAAATTAAACTTTTGATTTGTAGATGAAGCAATAAATAATTTTAACGTTGTATTTATAATCGAAATAAAATGTGCGTCTTGTTTGCTTTATGACAAACGAGTAAAAAAAAAAAAAATAAATAACAGAAATATATAAAACTTTTACGTGAATTTTTCAACGAATTAATTGTGGAAATATTACACATTTATCTTCAGAGTTTTAAAAAAAAAACTTTGTAATTAACACCGCGTGTCGAGCGATATTATTTTTTGTCCGACAATGACAGTGATAATGCATTTTTGACGTTTTACACACGAGAAGATATTCGCGCGTGTACAATATGGAAAGCAAATTACCTTTTTATTCTTTTCCGAGGTCTTTCTTTTTTTAATCCGTTGCAAAATTATTAAATCAAACAACATGTCTCTCAAGCAAAATCAAATTATACGTTATAACATTAAATTGTGTGTGTAGAACAGAGAAAAACGTTCCAATTAATAGAAAAAACGATAGAGTGAGATATTTTTAAAGTTATTCTTTAAACAGTGCGTATATTTGTTTTTTTGCTCCGTAGGTTGTTCTACGTAATATGTTATTTTATTACATATTACAGTTTTAATTACATGTAATTATATTGTTAATTTATATGGAGAGAAGACACACACACACACACACACACAGTAGTCTGTGAATAATTAAAAATGTTTTTGTGGACTTATTATGCCGCTATTTTCAATATTATTTCTGAAATTATCTCGTTAATGTGTTATCAGAAATCGAATCTACTTGAGAATAAATTGTCTCTCTGAGTTAATTAAAGGAAAAGAATATATTAAAATGTAATTTTTTCACAATAACAACCTAAAAATGTATAATACATAGAAATCAGTGTATTATCGTAACTTTATAAATTAATTTAAGAAAAAATATGAAAATAAAATTGTATTAAAAAAAAAAAAACAGTTTATTACAGAACTATAAAATTTCTGTACAAGAAGAAAGACAAGATCTCTGCCGAGGAAATGCTGTCACATGTAAATTGAATTAGAGATGTGGAAACTTTACATACGCATATGTATATAGTTACCGTTTTATTTTATTATCAAGGTTGATGATAGTAATATCGTGAACTGAATGTTCATCCCATCAGCGGAGTAGATCAGATCAGATCAGATCAGGTACTAAAACAAAAATGATCGTTAATTAGAACGGAGAGTACGCGTTCGTGTTTTCGATAATCTAAATGTCGATAAATCTTGAGATTTACGTGCGTTGTTGCTGTAGCAAGTTCTATAAATTCTTTAAATTTGAATAATTGTTATTCGCCGTTTGCGCTGTCACTTATCTTATTCTCGGAACGGGGGACACTACACGGTGAATGAACGCCTCTCTTTTACCAATTTTTTCCCTCTAAGGCCAGACGTTTCCCAAGTTTTACAGCTGCTTAGCATTAGCATACTTAGAAAGGCTCGTAAAAAAAAAAAAAAAAAAAAAAA
>QVNW01003167.1:0-22810 GCA_014825475.1 Pseudomyrmex flavicornis
ATAATCTACATCAGTAAAACATTGTGTTTTCTGCAAAACATACTAACAATACTTCTTGCCTCCTCTTTAATATCCATACATGTTGTTTCAGTATAATATTTTACTGCTTTAGGATTTGTGCGAAGAATAGCGAGTTTACAGATAACAAATACAGATAAAAAATGTTTATCACTAACATAATAAAAACTATAAATGATAAAAACTTATCTTGGCGCGATGTCCCTTAAGAATATTACGTGTAACTATTAAATGTTTATTTTATAACATTTGAACGATATATAATATACATGCGTGCATACATATATTTTATATATATATATATATATGTTTTTGTACACATAAATATATAGAACACATACAGAGAACAAAAAGAGAGAACCGTATTCTTAATTTTAATTATATGAGTTTTTCAGAACGAAACGCAATCTTTTATTAGAACGTAGACGAAATTAATTACGGAAACCGTGTCGGATTATTCCGAATTGCCGCACGTGGCGTGTACGACGTGCATTACTGCGCGCATCGCGACAAGACAAAGAGGAGTTACTAATTTCGAACAAGTCTATATTTGGGATCTCGCGTGTGCTCCTCGCCTTCGTCGCTCTCTTTCTTTCTCTCTTTCTCCCCATCTCTGCACGGGACTCCGCGCTCGTCCTTTTAATATCGTCGTCGGGACCCCAGACTCCATAATATGCGAGGTCCGTTCGTATACGCGGGGCCAGGACTCTGGGACCCCGGTGCTTGTCGGCCAGTATAGGATATAGGTACCGGAGCCTTAACCGTCGCTTCGGTCGCTAAGGCTAAGCGTGTATACATGCTCGGTGCATAAATAAGGAGCGCAGCTCGGGAGGCATTAAATCACGTGCGAAGATCGCGTGTGTGAGAAGGGAAGAGAGAAAGGGAAAAAGAAGGAAACGAAAGCGAACGGGCGCAGAGAAAGGAAAAGGGCAGAAAGAACGGGAGAAAGGAGAACGAAAGCGGAGAGATATAAAGAACGAAGATGGAACGGAGAGGAGACACGGACGCGCGGGATTCTCGTACCACCGGATCCGCAGGATGCATCCTTTCGAATCTCGAGTGGCGAGATGCGCGTTCGCGTTGCTCGCGCGTTCGCTGCTCCGGGCACGCACCCCCGCCGAGCCAATATGCCCTTTGCATCAACGTTGCCCACCTTCTTGAGTAGTCGATGCGATTACGCCGGGAGATACCTGCGGACGTGTAGCCGCTACGACGGGACGCGCGGACCTGAGCGTCCCGGAGCCCAGTTTCAGAGATGCGCGGAAGACGCGCCGCAGGCGCTGTAATTAAGCCGTTGCGCGATCGAATCCTGTCGCGAATGGACATCGACTTCTAATAGCAACTGGTGTTACTTCCTGCACGCTCTTTCTCGTAAACTAGACACACGGATAATGAATATTCAAAAGATCGGGACGATTATGCGCGTCAGGAAAAATAAAAGTTTAACATAATCATTGTATCATCAATGTTGATAAATTATTCGAAAGTGTGACATAAGAAAGGTGTTACATGTTTATAAAATTTTCTCCCTACGTATAATTTCTACACATGTCAACGTTCTTAGCGCTTTAAAAAAAAGTTTGCAAAATGTCTGACTTCAAGAAGAAACTTAGTTGCGATCTTCCTTGATTGTAAAAAGCAATAAAATTGAGGAGCAAACAGGTGAAGTACTCTAAGATAGAGTAGATAGACTCTTGAAGTAGATACATAGAACTCAATTCGCAAGAGCGCCGTCCGAATCCCGTAACGAGACGGCGCGCAAAGTGGAAAGGAAGAAACGAGGTAGACTCGAACGGTATCCAAAAACGCCTCGTGCAATCTATCACGCGCAAAGAGCGCAGCAAGAAGCGAAGTTAGGAATGTTAATGTGGGCAGCAGGAGCAAGGCAGGTCGGTACGCATGCGCCACCCCCCGCGGAGCCAATCACCGCCCGAGAAATGGTAGCTGCGCTCGAGTCAGCTCCTCGCGAGGCACCATATCCTCGGGAAGATGGAAGAAGAATCGCACGGGGTTCCTCTCTCGCGCGGGTTTCTCTCCTTCGCCCCGTACCCGTTCTCTTACCATTTCAACATTGGATAAAACGCGAAAGAGGGAGGCGTGGAAACGAGGCAACGGCGAGAAAGAGCGAGAGTAATGAGAGAAGAAAGAGGAGTCCGTCGTGGAAGCCCGGACGTCGTGAGAGGACCAGAAGAAAGAGGAAGAGGCTGATTGCGTCCGGGGCGCGTAAATCTTGTTGATGGAAATTGTTCGCGGACCTTCAGTTTGTTCGGCGATTACATCCTGCAGCGAACGCGTTCGCCAGTAGCGGGGTCTCTTCTCTCTCTTTTCTTCTTTTGCTCTTTCTACTTCTCTATTCTTTTCTTCCTTCGTCGTTCCCTACACCTATCCGTCCTCCGCGAAGGTCCTCTTTCTTCACGGACGCCGAGATTAATGAGCGCACCGCTCGGTACTTTTAATTCCGAAGAGCGAGTGCAAATAAGTACCGCCATCCGTCTTGCCCGCCAATTACCACTGAGCAACCCTCTCTTTCTGGTCCATCCTGTACTCTCGTTTTACTCTCCTTTCGCTCTCTCTCTTTCTTTCCCTCTTTTCGCGTCTTTACGCAATCGAGAACGCATTGCGTTCGGTATTTGCGCCGGTGATTTCGAATCGCGGTAAGTTCGAAAGCCTTGATGGATACCGGGACCGTCGGGAACTGGTAGCGCGTAATAAAGACGCGCCGTCCTGTAGCCGCGAGTTTCTTTTTTTTTTTTTTACTCCTCCCGACCATTCTCCCATTCTTTATACTTCTTCTTTCTCGGATTTTAATTCGCACATCACGCGCATTAAGTCCAACGTATATTACTCATTGGTGCACGTGTATTTCGATTTGCGTTATCTCACCGCGAATAATGAAACGCGTTGAATCCGCGAACGTACCGGCCGCACGCGCGAATGTGTTTCTCTCTTCGACGAGAAGAACGGGACGCGATAACTGGGAGAAAAAGATTCTCACGCGATGTTTCTCGCAAGAGTGTAGAGAAGCGTAAAGAACTTCGTTAACTCTCTCTCTCTCTCGAGTTCCGTTCTAAATATAACAACACAACATGATTACCTGCTGTCAAACTTGTTTTAACGATATTTTTTTCTACTCGAAAGTGGTAAATGAGATTTTATGGCAATTTTATTACACACGGAGATAAAAAAATCTACTGATTGTGTATAAAAAGTACGTCTACATAATTTTTTAATTAATCTCGAGGTTTATGTGTAATGTAATTCCAAGTAACCGTCGTACGGCCGATGAACAAAATGATACGTTACACCCACGTCTGGGGTACGCCCGAAACTGTCCGTAGACGCGAACACACGCGGCCTCGTATATAGCACGCGGTCTCGTATATAGCACGAGGATCCCAAATTAGAGGAATGTCTGATTTACATCTCGAGATATCTCGGATGAAGCTATAAATAATTTCGGTGGTGGAATGTTAATGCGACCCTAGGCCAAAAAGGACTGAGCGAATAGTCCGCGGACGACCTCCAGTCCGCGCTCGACGTTCAGTCAAATTGGAAATACTCCTACTACCGCGTTGTCTTCTCACAAAAACAGCGACGTGAAAATAGTTTCACGTTTGTTCTTACACAGAGATCGATCGAATAAACGAGCTAACAGTCCGAACCAGTCAGTCTTGGCGAGAGATTTTTTAATTGATTTCTTTTTCATAAAATTTTTGACATACAAATTGTTTCTCCCGGAGAATTTCATCGTGCGATCTATACATGATGTATCTTACGGCAATGATAAGTGAAGATGCGAGAGAGAGAGAGAGAGAGAGAAAGAGAGAGACGTGGAGAGATGCGCAACGGCTGAGACAGGGGACAGAAGGAAGCGAGGGGGTCGAGAGCGAGGGTGCGAGAGCAGGAGTGGAGGGAGGCGGAGGGAGAGTCGAGCTGTCAGAGGCAGAGACGTTCTGGGATGGCCCCCATCCTAGTCCTCGTCGTCCTCCTCGTCTGTAATCGTGGGGGCGGTAACGTAGTCCTGTGCCCGACAGGATCACATCGCCAGCGCCGCTACTGTGTACCTATACCTACGTACGTATAACACAACGCGTGGCGGCTCTGTCTGGCAAGCAAGTAACGCGGACTGCCAATCTCGACCGCCTAACGCAAAATCAAGTCAGAGATTGTCCCATTGTATACCTAACGCTCTTCTCTTCGCCCTGCCTTCAAGAAGCTGCGAGATAACCGTTCGCAGAAGATCGAAACTCGCACACGTAGAGATAAATAATAATGTCGTGTAATAAATTGTTGCGACGTTGGAAGAAGAAGAGAGTTGAAGAGCGGATTAAAAGAAAACTCGATTTTTGCTCTTACATCATATCGTTTGCGCGCGATGTATTGACACGTAAATCGATTAATCCGACAAGCGGTTAATTGTGACGTACACACAACCCTAAGTCACCGCATCCCATCACATTCACAAGTAACAACTGTCTTTACGGAATATAACACATGCGTTATGATTATGCTGGATGAAATAGAATACGAAACGCGATCGATCACAACATCGGAGACAATCGTTGAGAGTAATCTGATCCGTAAAGGAGAAAGGATAAATAATAAGTCCGCAATGTGCGGTAAGAGAATCAAGAAATATATGCTTCGTCCCTTCTAGTCTCATCTTATTTATACGAAAACTATTCGAAGAAGAGAAAAGCTTTTGAATCTGCTAAACAAAAATATAATAGTAATGTTGTAACTGCATTTTCTGTTTTTTTTTTTTTTTTTTTTTTTTTTTTTTTTTAAAATGTAAAATCTATTCATACGAAAATTTATGAACATCTAATATAAACATGGAGATATACGTGTCGAAAAACAATCTATTCATACTCGATAACCGATCGTAAATCAGTATCGCTTTCCATCGAGTTCAATGCGGATTCGCGTATTTAATTCGGCCATATTTTCCGACGACGTGTAAAGGGGTTAAATCATCCGGGGATTAAGCGCAAGTGCGCGGAAGATATTCCGCTCTCGCGTCGAAACACTGACCGCGGCCTTTAATTCCGCACGAGTCTGATCGATCGCGCTCTTTCTCGGTTCGCGAAACCCGACGGCGGGATTAATGGGCCTCCTCGCGAATACCGGCGTATTTCGCCACATTCCTCTGTCTCCGTGATCCCTCGGGAATCCCGGGCGGATAATATTCCGAGAGTCCGGGGATAAGGAAAAAGGAAGGGTCGCGCGCGGGAAGAAGTTGGTACGCGCGCGTATCTCCCGAGAGTTCGTCTCGACGACGCGACGAAGAAGCTCGCAATAATTTCAGCATCGATCATTCGCGGATCGGCCCGGTCGTTCGGCGCAAAAGCGTTACAGGCGAAACGTCCACGCGCAGTGTCGCAAAAAGCGTCACCAGCGAGCTGCGCGGCGGCAGCGCACTGAGAACACGAAATACTTTATTCATTCCGGGGGGTTTAGCCCGGAGGAGTAGAGAAAAGAGCGGGAGAAAGCGTGTGTGCGCTCGTGTGCAGTCATGTTTTAACGATAGAGTGTATAGAGATGCCAATAAATATGTCTCCGTCGGGCATGCAATATGTATGCCAGCGTCTGCCAATCCGCGGATAAGTCCTTGCGAAACCCAATTCACCGCGTCGCGACTTGTCCGCTTCTTCTTGCTGTCTTCTTCTTCGTTGTTTTCTTCTCGTTCCCAGGGCCCGACGTCGGACGACGTCGCAAAAACGGGTCCCGACTTACGCACGAGCGGACGTATTGAGACGAAACGTACCACCGCGACGTTGATAATCGATACCAGAGTTCTTGAGCCGAATCCTCGTCGGAGTCGCATGTTTACACGGGATTCTGCGTTATCTTATGTCGTTGACGCATGTTCGCGGTACTACTCTAGTAACATATGCAACCACCGACGAAGCACTACAAAGATTTTGTGATACACATGTTCGAAGCACGTTAAAAAGTCAATATTGCAAATTATGAGTTCAATCGCTTTTTAAATAAACTTACAAAATTTTTAGAATGTAATTATCAGAAATTAGAAGAGTCTATACATTTGTAAATAGAAATAATCTAATCCAAAATTAGAAGGAAAGATATTTATATCATACCGGCAAGACGGATTGATCGAAGGTAATTGAGGATAAAATTAGCAGCTCGAAAGGAGATTTCAAAGGATAGACACGCGATAGGCGGAAGAAGAGCTAGGGTTGCAAGGACAAAGCAACATTTAAATGGACCGTGAGAGAAAGAGAAAGAGAATCGCCGACGAGTCCCTTTTTGCTGCGGGTAAAGGAGGCCGGGGCGCATCGGGTGGTCGCCGATCGCGACGGATAGACGTCCGATCGGACAGCAAAACATTCGCCGATCGAGCGTATTAACGATCTCATCAATAAAGCTTTCCCCCGAGTCCTGAGGCTCGGCGCGCGAGTTGAGTCTTCGAGTATCGTGCAAGAAAAATCGCCAATTTGTTGAATGCACTGGCCATAATTTTATGAAAAAAAAACCGGCGCATCTGCATTTCGTATACGCCAATCTCGGATTCGAAGAATCGTATGTGTACGCGCGTGTAAACGTCATGTACTTACAAATCGAGATATTTTTTCAGTTTTATCGATACGCATTTCGATTGAAAAAATTTTGAAAACTTTTTGAATTTTTCTAAAAACGCGTTGATGTTTCCTAACGAGATTTTTAATTTGATATTACATTTAAGTTTATTATAAGATGGTTTTTCTAAAATTATTTGAAATTTCATGATACATGCACACTTGTAACGATCGAGTCGGATCGATAGGAACAAAATTGGCTCCGACGTGCTAGCAGTTTATTGAGAAAACTATCATCATGTTTAGAGAAAGAGAGAGAGAGAGAAGAAGGGTCTTCACACATTCACGCTTTCGAACTGGTTAATTGACGCTAGACAGATGCATACTTGCTTTTACCGTCCCGGTAACCATATCAATTCTACGCGCTCGGCTACGCAAACAAACCATCGTATTTTCGGATGTTGACTCAGAGAGTGGAAATGTACACCGAGGAAATATTTACTCTGATTCCGTACATCTACACGTGGTGGATGCCGTCGAAAACCGCGTTTCTTCAGGATGATGCTATCGCATTTAAGATCTGATTAATAATTAAGGAAGCAATTTCCAGCGCAATCATTATAATTAACGTTTCTAAAACAAGGCATTGTTTCTAGACCGGTTAGAGTAATTACTATATGTTAGAGTAATTATTGATCACTCTCCCGTTTATTTGCAATCTCAAACAATCTTCCATCGTATCGTTAATTTACAAATATATATACAGAAACACGTAACTCATTATAATCAAAACAATTACATCTGATCATTTCCGCTTGTCTTATTTAATGAAACACTGAACCACTAGTCCGCGACACATACTTAACGCGTATTATGTCGGCATGAGAGTACCTCGATTAAACGCGCCCCAGATTTATTTGCCGCACAGAGACTACCTTGCGTTTTTTTTTTTTCTATTCCCAGCTTGAGCTCGCGCGCGATTTAAGTGCAGATTTCCGGCGAGTCGTGCGAGATAACGTCATGCAAGAAGTTCCGCTTCGCGATCGTCGAACATAAAGGAAACATAAAGAGGGGCTTTTTCTTCCCGCTCGTATATCAAATGTGGTCTCGTGGTAATAATATCTAGTCTCTTCCGATCGCGCACGACAATCCTAAACCGGGACGTCGTATGCACAAAGCGAGTTTTTTTTTTTTTATAATATTACTTTAAAATAAATATAATATTCTCTATCATGTTCATTACATTTGCGGTATATGCGCAAGTACATAAACGTTGTATATATATTCATACAAAAACGGGCACGTGCACGTGGCGTAAAGTATTCACGATGGGTGCTTGCACTCGTGTAGTGGTGCAACGCGTGGCGGGCATTTATTTTCGCGCGGGGCGTCGAAAATCCGTGGACTATGAGTTACTCTCTGTGGCTTCCGTTAAGGATAGGGGAGAGAAGAGAGACACGTTTTTATTCATGGGTGAATTCGCGCCCCGATGCAGTCAAACGCGAAACGAGGAACGCACGACGGAGAGAGAGAGAGAGGGAACGATTCTTGATTATTCGCGTTATTTATGATAATCGTGCACTCGCGATCTCTATGAAAATTTTCTCAGAAGAGACCGAGACGTGTGTGCAACAGAGAGAAACTGTATTACATAATTTATTATCTGCTTGTGAACGTTTGTTTTTTTTTTCGCTTTCTTTCTCGTATGTGCGATACGACTTCATTAGTACGCTGTTCAAGTTTGAAAAACAAATTCCTCGCGAAATCGCGTTGAAATCTCGGTCGTAATTTTCGTCCGAGACATTACGCTTAATGTTACAGGAAAGTATTTAAGAAAGATTCGATTAAGTTATCATTTTACGATAATATCGCATCTCGTAGAAGAATTGGGGAATTTACGCTCGGTGAAAGTATCAATTAAGCTTGTATACTACCGGAATATTTTGGCGGGATGAGGGAACAGGTAAGTTACAGACGCTCGTTACCGCTAAACTATTCTTAAACTAAACGGTTTATCGCCCAACCCTTAACGGTGAGAACTGTGCAATTACCGAGCCGCTTTTACCGGCCAGATTCGTGCGACGCACACACACGCGCACAGTTATATAAAATATGGTAAATCGTAAACTCCCGCCGTTTATATTATGCGCCGAAGCAAGAATCTCCTACGCGCGCACAAAGACAATCTACTATCAAATTAATTCGTGGCCGAAGCGCATTTCGTCCGAGAAAGCTATAACTTTTATTGCCTCGAAGCGACGATCTTCGCGACGTTTCTAAAAATTCGTCGTCTGATTCAACGTAACATGTTGCCGAATCAACGTGAAAAGTGTTAAAAAAATTGAAGCAAAGTCAAGCGCGTATTACACGGTAATTATTCGCGTTCGTTTCGAACAATTGTTCTCGCGGAACGAATGAACTTTCGACAAAAATGCTAACTTTTGAGTATTATGATGTAAATACACATAATGATGTTTATACAGAATCCAAAAATCGACAAAATGATGGACAACACGAGTTATATTTCTTCACGAGCGATAGAGGACGAACTCATGCGCAAAGTTGCGCGGAACGATCGTATGATCATCGCGTATATATGGGGCGGAGAAACGAGGGATGAACGTGTCAGAAGCAGCCCCTGGGGTCTAATTATGAGTTTGTACAGAGGGTCGGTTAGTCGACTCCTCCGCGTGAGGAAAGGATCCCATTGACTCATTGACCGAAATATCTTCATTGAAATGTGTCTCGAATGAATTAATTGTACAATATTATGTACGCGAACCGTAATAACGAGCGAGTGTAACAAGAATAGAAACAATTGTTGTCTGTGTGACTAAATCGAGAGAGCTTTATCTTATATACGGGCGTATACGCTTACGAGTCGAGTGTAATATCGACGCGGTGATGGAAAAAAGAGATTTCAAAGGGAACAGTCGGTATCCGAAAGATTTAAACGATATCAAACAGCCGCCCGACGTCGGAGAGTCAAGATTGAGCGATCGGCGTGCCCGGATCGCACAACCATAAATAATCCCCACAGAAATCGTGGTGTCATTAAGATCTCGTCGTGTCCCGATGCTCTCTCGCACCGGTGTAAGGTGCGTGTCCCGAAGAAGCGGAAAGAGTGGCGGCGGCGTGGAGAGGGATGAATCCCGCGCGCCGGCTGTGGGACGATGGGTGGAGGTGGGGTCACGAGTCGACGGAAAGTTCGCCCCGGCAATATTTCGCGGCGTGGTCGGACAAAAGGGGACACAATGCCGAGGGCAGGATCGATTCTCCTCGCTCGAGAGAAGAGAGGATAGCGGACCGAGAGAGGACCGAGGGCCGAGGTTGCGTTGCACGAGAAACGCCGAGGAAGGAGAGTGGGCCACATTGTTGCCGAAACGATGCTCACCGTCGGGCTTGGGGAAACAACCGAGCCACCGGACTCCCGAGAGGCGTAATTAATCACTTTTTGTTGCGCAAGGCGGCGGAGAGAGAGAAAGTGAAAGAGAGAGAGAGAGAGAGAGAGAGAGAGAGGAGATTCCCGCATTGGGAAGCTCTCGAAGATCGGCACCCACGAGTCGATGGCCTTGCGCCGGGACTCCCGAATCGATTTTAAAATCACTTGCTAATTAAGGAGGTCAAAAGACATCACTAAAACTACAAGTCTTGATATAATATTTCGAAGCAACGAGTGAGAATAATTAACTACTACATATTGACAATTTTGTTTCAAAAGTAATATAACAAATACGTAATCATTTAAGCAACTTTTGAATCATTTAAACAATTGTTTCTTGCTGTATAAATTTACATGAGATTGCGTTTGGAAATTACTTTCTATACGTAGCGTCTTTAATATTTGAATTTGCGGTGTAATTGCTAATTGTAACAATTTGTAAAATTGACGCGGTCAACGTCTCTCACAAGCGTCATCGCGCAGAAAGGATTTCTGTCTCGACGTTTACGAATCGCTGCGTCGCGGCTGATCATCGCGAAATATCATATTCGCTCATCGTCGCCATCCCCTTCTGTCTCACGTTCCCACGACGAAGATCAGCGACCGACGCAGTTCCTCTCTCTTCTGTGAGAGAAGGCCCCCGAGAAGCTTTTCGGCTATGATCCGGTAATTACCAACGGAGCTAGAGGTCGTTGGGGCTGTTAACGTTCGGCGGCTAATGGTATGCACGCCGGCAATAAAAAGCCTTGGAACAACGGACAGAAATCAAGGGAAAAGAAAATAGATGAGGAGAACAGGGGGTTGAGAAGGGAGGGAGAAAGAAAAAGAGAGAGAGAGAGAGAAGCCAGACGCGTACGATGAAGAGAGGCCGTATATGTGCTTGCACACATACGGCGGCTGCAACGGACGAAACAGGCCCCCGAAACGACTTTACGGGAATTACACCCGCGAAATCGGGGAGATATGGAGCCGCGAAATGCGATGTGGCCATCCGTCACTCTCGCGGCCTGCCATGTCCGCGCTTGCCCGCCCGCCCGTCCGACCGACCGACCGACCGACCGACCGACCGGCTGCCTGGCCGATTCGTCCGGATCCTCTCGTTGTCTCTCTTCTCCTCTCGCAGGTGGGTTCTCTCGCGAGACAGAAGAGCCGCAGCCAAATAACAGCGTCCCACGGATGCGTTGTCATCCGATAGTAGGCCCGCCGACGCTCACCTTCGTGCATAGATTAACATTTCCGCACATTTGATATATTGTTTCTTCGTTTTAATTGTAAAAATAAAACACATACATGTATAAACGAGTTCAGATCGCGTTAAAATCGTCACAAATCTACGTGATCTACGTTTTATATATTAGTTGCAATCAAAACGCAAAAATGTAAAGTTGAAAGAGCGCCAACCAATAAAAGAAGAGCGAACGATAATCGAATTTACAATCTAACATAGTTGCGATCGGATAAAGTGATCGAGATAAAGTCGTTGCGTATTAATGTGTACGTACGGAAGATATTGCTCGTATTTGTTAGAGGTTTGATTTATGGAGCGATGACGCTTTAAATGAATGTCCCAAGCGAACGGATCGCAACGAGATCTGACCGCACACGACGCACGTTCTCGACCGATATCGCTCGCAATATCTCTCTTTTACGCAGTGTGTCGAAATTAATGTTATTCGCGATGTCACGCGGAATTAATTCAGCGGCATTAACATTGCGAGCGTTGAAATTGAATTACGGGAAACACCGGTCGTGATTCCACACCGAGAAAAGATCGCACGTAAGAGAAAAAAAAACACACGAGAAAACAATTCCTTTAGCCCGCTGTAAATTTATTTTGAAAAAACAAAATTTTCTTTTTAATTCCACAACACGTTCACTGCTTTTTAACTTCCACATGCGAGAGAATGATCTCGTACCGCAGTGGACAACGGCGAATATATCTCCGGAATGTTATTTCACACGCAGGACATGGTGTGCTGCTTTCACGGACAAAAACTCATTAAGATAACCCCCACCGAGCTCTCCTAGACAAAACTGACAATCCTGATGATCCTGATCCTGGCAGACAGGTTGGAGCCTTCCTCACAGATTCCTGGAAGAGATTCCAAACGCATCCTCCCGTATCCAACCTGGACAGGTGCGCAGTTTCTGCCCTACGGCAAAAGCGGGCTAGCTGCGGGTGTCAGGAACGTATCTTCTTGAATTATTGCATTTCTCGAGTTCCAAGCGGTAGTTGCCTAATGATTCTCTTTTTTTTTCTTTCCCGAGAGATCATCACCGTTTGATCTCTTGATGAGTCATCACGCGAATCATCTTGTTTTTGCAACTCTTGCTCGTCTCGTATTTTCAGTTTTGGTATCGATTTATTGTCATGTAATTACAAAAGTATTAAATAAAAATTCGCAAAGAACAACTGTTTTTGTCTGAACGACAGTCTGAACTTAAATTCTTTTGTCTTTATCTTAAATAGCACTACCTTCAAAGTAAAGATAAAAAATTTAAATTCTTTATCTTTATTTTAAAGGTAGTGCTATTTAAGTTTTTATCTTAAATAGATATAAGATAAAAACTTAAATAGCACTATCTTCAAAATAAAGATAAAGAATTTAAGAAGAAAAACCGTCGTTTGTGGAAAAATCAACAAACTGCCTCAAAAATCGCTGTTCCATTAAAGTAAAGTGAAAATGAAAAATGTCGACCGGTCGAATGACAAACGACCGCAAACTCATAAACGATCGAATGGCACACACTCAAGAAGAGATCATTGTCCGAGTGTACATTGTCCCTCCTATTGTGTATCAAATCTGTTGCTATGCATTGTTGCAATGCAGTGATAAAATCGAAAAAATGTTTTGTCTATCGCGAAAGAACAAAATTCTTATTCGAATTTTGAAGACGACGTACACGCGTCGTGCGAAATACGCCGTTCATGGGAAATACGCCGATTGTACGGCCTGTATAAATAGATACCCGTTGGAGATGTTATCCTGGTATGTGATTCGTGGACATTACCAATCATCGCTCGCGCAGAACGGCGGCCGACTACGCACATATTCGGAAGTAGAAGGCGCGATCCCAGACCGGCGGCGCGTATTCTGTTCAACAGCCCCGTGCCGTTCGCCTCCTTCCTGCGGTGGTCGTCGTCATTGTTTCATTGTGTTATAAACGCATTGCGTGCGCTTAGTGCGTGGAGCGAGGGTGTATCGATTGCCCCGCCCCCTGCTGCGTAGCCATGACGACACACCCTATCCTATCTAACCCCTAGCCTAACCTCCGGGTTCTCCGTTTCAGTCTCTCGCGCGCCAACATGGGGTCCCTCCCTTCCCCGTCATCGTAGCCCCGAAAAGCCCCTGAGTTCTCGAGGAGGAGGACGAAGTGACAGTGGACAAGGAAGCCCCTGTCGTCGGTCGACGAAACAAGCGACCTGTCACGACCTTCTCGCGCGCATCACGGAAATCCGTCACCTTCTACGCGCGTATCACGCTTGAAGAGTGATGATACCTTGAACGTTGTATACCACGTCGGTTCGTACTACAAGAAATACACTACAGAACGAATTATCGCGCGATTAGATTAACAAGCGTAACAATAAATGTATTTTACTATAAAAAATAAATTCATCTTCAAGAAACTTGAAAACTAAACATCTTATAATTGAATAAGAAAAACTTATTTTCTTTTTAATAGAAGCAACAAGCGTGATGAGCAAAACATATAAGTCAAAAATCTTTACCGACAAAGCATCGAGAAGGATTGCATCGAGAGCTCTTCTAGCGGAAAATGACGATTCCCGGAAAGTCGTGAAGCCGAGGCAAACGAAAAAGTTTTTAGGGGCCCGAAAGGTCCCAAGAGAGTTCGCTTAGTCGTGGGTCCCAAGTCGAGAGCACAATACGTCTCATTATGTTATCCGCGCATCTCTCGACACAGCCATTTATCATTCCTCTGCCCGTATACCAATATATATCGATCCCCTTCTTACGTGCGTAAAACCCGAGCCTGTTGTGGCACAGGCTGTCCCTGGGCCCGTGGGTTCTCGCGCGTGAGCCTTTGTCTATTGAAGAAAGAAACTCGCGCGCGTCGACGAGAAAAAGAGAGAAAGAGAGAGAGAAAAAAAAAGGAATGAGACGCGCCTCGTAGAAATGGAAAACGATCATTTTGCCGATCGTGCGAACGATACCGGAGCGATTTACGGATAGCGGATCGCTCGGTGTTTCACCGGGATCTCCGCTCGTAATGGACCGCCGCCGCAGCAAACTCTGTAACCCGCACGGTGCGTTCCGGAAATTTAAAGAGCGATATATAAATTATTCACGAGAGAATTGTTATCGCGCGTGCACTTTCAGGCGGGCGCAAATAATATTTCTGCGCGCGCGATTACATGTCCCGACGATATCTCCAAAGCTTGAGAACCGCCCGATGAAAGATTGATATGAAACATATCTCTCGAGAAAGAGAGTCAGTACGCGTGGAAGTCGGAGCAACCATCACTCAAAATAATTGAGGAAATTCTCGAGTACGCACGCATGTGCGCGCTCTTTCGTAAACTATTCAATAAACGAGATTATCATTAACCTTTATAACAAAATGCGAGCGATTAATCACGAAAATAGAAAAGTCGTTTCGAGAACTTGTGCGTTATTTGAAATCTACATACATACGCGTCGAAATTGTCGGATATTAAAGGTAACGGTGTATATCACTCGGCGAACATAGGAGAACGGCGAACAATTACTGACAGAAACGGGCATAGATTTAAGCGCGGTACAATCTACGCGATAGCAACGATCAAAACAGTTCGCGCTACTTATTATTCATGAAATCCGTGATTTGTATTTGCGGCGTGTACGTACACGCGAACGCGGTGGTTAAGCTCTGCGTACGCGGTTACACGTACGTGGGTGGCACGGATATGTGCGCAAATGAGCGCCGGTGGAAGAGATCGCTCGACGTCGGGTTCACGAATGTATATGTATGGGAAAGAAAAATCATCCATCACGTTCGAGGCCATCGGAGTTGGCAGTGGTGGACGGACGATGTTTTGGGCATCGTTTCTCTATGGATGCGCGCGCGTCATAAAATTGATGAGCGTCTTTGACTAATTTATTACACTGAAAAAAACGCACGAAATTTATAATGATCGGGGTGAGACTCGGTTTTTTTTTACTACCCCCGTCTCTCTGCCCGCGCGTTTCTACCTGTCGTCCACAAGACGAGAGAGACTCGATTATATGAACGGTACAAATGACCGCGCAGCTTACTTTTCGACTATTGAGCTTATTGTATATCAAATTGAGAGGATTCTCATTTGTGAGACAAAAGCAGCGAAATTATAGCTTTAAAAAAAGTTTTTAATACGTCATATGTTAAATCATTTTTCTCTCTTCGCGATTGACAGCAACTTCGAACACGATGTACTTGTGTAATGATCAGTTTTCAAGATTTTTTCTCTAATCTTTTTGTTGAACGTACGTATGTACTTATTATATTTCAAAATCCTGAAGTACAAATAAAACGCACGATGGCGAAGATGCACGCGCATTCAGCAGAGGTTTCAAAAGCCTCATCCGAGTACGACGACGCTTAATTAATAAACTCGCGATCTTATCGAGCGCAGCAAGACACACATCCTCCCTTCTGCGTCTTTTCTCTCGTGTCCTTCTTCCCTTTTCGTTCGCTCGGTATTTTTCTTCCCGAAGGAGCGACGCGATTTTTGAATCGGGCGAGCGCGCGCTCGCAAGCGTGAAAAATGATGCAATTTTCGCGGCACGCCTCCCATAGCGCGCCTGAATCTCGCGTATAAAG
This sequence comes from Pseudomyrmex flavicornis, assembly GCA_014825475.1. Classification (NCBI taxonomy): domain Eukaryota; kingdom Metazoa; phylum Arthropoda; class Insecta; order Hymenoptera; family Formicidae; genus Pseudomyrmex; species Pseudomyrmex flavicornis. The sequence goes on from QVNW01003167.1 coordinate 15,805, forward strand.
GTGCCTATTAGGTGTATCCACTTGGTCTCGAAGTGTACGAGATGTTTGCGCGCGTTGATCGCGCGCGAATCTACTGGGTGCTCCCGCAATTCGAAATGCCGCTAAATTCGTTCCGCCGCAATGGCGCAAAACGAAAGCAAAACGAACAAATAACTCGCTCGATATTGCTTTTTATCGAGATTTATTCTCCTGACCACGTCCGCCAATCGCTTTGTCTCCCGAATGGCTCATTTACGTTGCGGAAAAATCCGTAAGCACGCGAGCGCTCGCGGTTTTTATCGTAATATTTGATAAAAGATTGTATTTTTTTTCTCACACACGTAATGTAATAAGTTTTTGCGCTGCGGAGACGATTATTTACATGTATGTCTCCGTCTATGTTCTCGCGAGTATATAAAGTCAATATATAAAATATAACGAATCGTATGTACACACGCACACACGCGCACACGTCTGCTAGTGTACATATAACACAGGTATGGTACATACACGCATCCACCGTGGGTCCTACGCCATATACCAACTTTATGAAAGAGACAGATGGAGGTGAGGGCGCGTTCGAACATCTGCCGGTGATGTACCCCTTGATATCGATCAATTACATTGTCCTGCATACCGGTCGCTTGAGTGATAAGACAATATCTTCGCGCGTGGCCGCTACGTAACTCCGACCTCACAGGTTTTTAAATAATAGCCCGATTTATTTTGCTCACACCACGCGAGAGAAGAAGAGTCTCTTACACGGTTTTGTAGTGTTTGAACAAAAATATGAATAACAATAATGTTGTTGTTCGAAGAGAGCACGTATAAATGTTTTCGTAAATGAGAAGTGATGATTAAACAATATCAAACTAATCGGGAAATCCTAGTTACGTGAACAATTGTCGAAACTCTAACGGATCTTCGAGGATTTTATGACGATCGTTAAATAGTCAGGAGTGAGCATTTAAATCGTGAAGAGCTAAGAAATCAAGTTTCTTCTGACGAAAGAGTTCTGCTCTTTCTTCAGCGCTAAAGATAGACGATCTACGAGCTCAAGGATCGAGAAATCACACGAGAGGCTCCACCTAACAGAGAATCGTACTCGGCGAGTGGGTTTCTCGCCTCTTCTGCCATTGGTCGACACGTGTCCCGCCATTGTTTCATTCACGCCTGTTGCACGTTTCTCGTTTATCAGTCTCCCCTAGAGCTAGGCTATTGCATTTCTATGAGGTATTTACCACTCAGTACTTTTAATTTTATTTCATAAATGTTGTTTTAAACACACAACGGTAAGAACGCGCTGTGAGTTATCGCGGTCGTCATCGTAGACACATGAGATTTATTTATCACTGCTAAAAGCCAATTACCAATTTATCATTTATAAAATATATCTCCGCTGGAGATTAAATTCATTGCAAATATTTTTTTCATCGTTTTCGGCTTTTCTAATCTCTCATTTTCTAAAAAAAAAAAAAGAAAAAAGTAAAAAATTACCTAAACCAACTTCGGATTCGTGTTTAGCGGACAAATCCACGTTGAAAATAACTATTCGCAGACATAAAATAAAAATTTTTCGGATTTAGCAATCTCACAAAACTGTGAAAAAGATCGTTTATCTTATATTATGAAAATCTTCGAAAAGTTTTCTGTAAACAACAAATGTAAGCTACAACAAGGAGAGAAACGGAAAAGAAAAATTTTCCGATCTTCCGAGAATCATTGATTTCCAAGGACAGATACGTGAATGGAAAAAACTATTTTTTAGAAAAATTCAAACCTATTATAATAGCTATTAGAATAGAAGCTATTAGAGTATTGCTATTTTATCTAATCCGTGCGAAAAAAAAGTGAAAAATGAATGACTCGGGAACGACGTGTTGTGGCGCCGAAGTAACGGATTTCCAAAAGATGTTCTTTTAAGAAGGATGCAAACTATTGTAACTATCTCTAACCCTAAATTCTTTTGAAGCGTTTTTGAAAAACGAGTTTCCACGGGCACTTCAATAAAAGTCTTGAAACTTGGGAAAGGTCGGAAACATCACAGAGCACTCTCGTCGCATTAAGTGAACGAATAAAATACGTTATTTACTTAGGCGCAAATATGAAATACCTTTCTTTCACACAATGTATTTCATTACACAGCGGTAAATATTTAATAATCTACTCTATAATCTGTCTGAAGTACATAAATATGTCAATTATAATTCAAACGTCAAAAAATAGAGGAAAATGTAGAGACACAACGACAAACAAAGTTTATCCCAATCGAAATTCGCGTAATCGCTTTGGATAAAAAATCACAACCGAAGGTATAGAAGAAGAATGCGACTCTTCCGCTCGTGATTCTTTTCTTGCTACAGCACAAGCCTACCTGTCACGAAAAGACAAACAATGGAAAATGAGAAAATGAGAAAGGTAGTGCGCGGAATAGTCGGGGAGAAAAAGAAACGAGCGGTAAATACGTGTAAAAAGGGGTAAAAAGAGAAGAAAAGTAGAAAGACCCACGGAGTGTTTTCCTGCTTATTTTCTGTGGTGTACCATCTTCTACCTTTGTCGCGGAGACTATAATTTGGTCCTCGAAGTTGCCACGCCCACGCATATACATCACCTTACTATCGAGATCTCATAAGTCAGATAAGACTTGTCACTTTGTCGGCGTGCGTACATACGTACCCGTGTGTGCGCGCGCGCGCGCGAGACGCGCGGAATAGTGGAGATGAGAATCCGGATAACGACTTTGACCGGGAAAGTAGGAGAACCTGCGGATGAGGCTACAGTCACGATCAACTACGCCAACTTGAAGTCAAATTTTATATCAGCACTGGCGGCTAGTTTTCTTGGAGTTTATTCGCGATTTTTTATAAGGTGCAAGTTAAAATCGATGCACAAAATTGAGGAACATATTTGTGAGAAGTTTTATTTTACTTATAAAAAGACTTTTTTGCTCTCTAAAATTTATTTTAAGATGCTTTATAACCGACGCGTTCGAAAATCATCGCGTAAAAGATTTGTTAGTTGCTAAAAGACACGGCTCGGAAAATGGCACGATCGCGTAACCGGAGCCTTGATTATGATCGCTTCAAACTTCCTTTCAGGACTACGGTTCGTCGGTGCGTCGTGACACGAATCCTTGACGCTTTTGACACGCGTTACATCAGTATGTAGCGGAGTATCAACCTGTCAGGGATGTTGCAGGGTGTGAAACCCCGTGAGTGGGTATATACGTTTGGATCCACGCGTATATATACAAGGCATAATATACCAGGTGACCCTCCTCAAACCGAACCACGCCTAGTTAGCCACCATTGTGCACTCTGGAAGTTTACGAACTGGAAACGAATAATCGCCGCTCTCTTGACAACTTGATCGTTATACGGCTTTGGTAAATCCCACTTTCCACAAGAAAAAAAAGCTTGTCTCTCAACGCATCGATCTATGTATGTATTCTTATCCGCATATGTTTATAGAAATTTTATTACATTAACATAAACCTATGCTGTATGGATAAACAAAATCCGACTACATCAAATCTTTTATTTTTACAAAAATTGGGCCATGTGCGTATTGCATATTCTCTTTCACAAATCGAATTTCGAATAAGTATTCGACAAAAATAACTGTTAAATTTATCATTTATAAGTAAAATGATTTTTCAGTTAAATTGCGCGTAACGTGTGTGCAATTTCATAGTCTAAATTATTATCATAAGCTCCGATTGTTCGATCTCATTTATGACGTTTCGTGATTTAATAACGCCGTTGAATCTATTGAATTATACACGAGATGTAATCCTACGTGTCGGACGTAGCGATCAAATGAGAAACGCTGCGCTGACCCACCGCAATTTTAATCCATCGTCGAGTCACGTGCTGTCAAAGTCTCCCCCCCCCCGATCTCGCTTCCACCCCATCTGCGGTTGCATGTGGAAGATCAACGTATTATCTTGCACCAACAACGCGCAATCCCGCGCGGCCGGGCTTTTTACCCGTCGCGTTATATTCGCCGGTTCTACGCGAACGCGAATTCTCATATGGGTGCGAGAGAGATTTTGTCCTAAGTAAATAATATCGCGATACCCTTGCGCGCAAACGCATCTCCGGGACTAAACCGCTCGTTTGCGCCGTCATATTTAATTCCCGAAAGTCATCCCCGCACGTGCGACATTCATCCCGCCATCGCGCGTTAATAATGTAAACACAATATAAAGGCTAAGAGGAGAAAGTTTTGAAAGCGAAGTTAATGTTCAGTGTATCATTTTGAAATCATTAGTTAATGCATTGAGACGTTATTTATAAATGGCAAACTTCTAACAGAATATTGCAGAAGAGACGTTTGATTTAACAGCAATTTCTTTCTTCAGCGAGTAAGAAACGTATGCAAATTTATTATCTTATCTCTGTATTTCCATCGCGAGGAACACGAAATAATTGATAGATGATGCTATTTAAATGGTGAAGCAAAACTCTCCGAGAATGTTTTCGCACACGTGTGTATCTTCTTCAAGTCGCGATTAACATTACGGAACTTTTGAGATTTAACATATTTATATTTTATATTACGTGCCAATAAATTGCAAATTTTAGCTTACAGGCAAAACGTTGCTAGAAAACATAAATTCAACTCACGCGCAATTCAACCGCAAATAACCCACAAGAATTGTTCGGATGTTGTAAGTTTCTCTGTTTCTCTGTTCGCGCGCGATCCAATTTCAAGCGAGAGTAAACCTAAAGCGGGAAAACAGAGGCGATAAATAGCATTGCTAAGTACTCGGGAGCTCCCGTAGTCACCCTTGCAATTATTGCTGATTTCGCTGCGACAATATGTGACACTGTGAGCGCAAACCGCGGATCGAAAGCGATTTTTCTTTCATGATTTGCGGGAATGCAGCACGGTTGTGTTTTCGAGAAAAGAAGCTAAGGTAAAACGAAACTAAGTTTTTCGTGTGCGAGAAAATACAACGATCAAATGCTCCTCGCGTCGAGGGCGGAGCAGCGCGTATATGTCCGGAGGGCACCCCGCCCATTAAACACGAACCTGTCGAGCGAAGAAGGTAACAAACTCGGCGCGGAAGAAGCAACAAAAAAAAAACCAGACGTCTTCTCTCTAAATCCTTTTCAGAAACCACAGTCCGATGAGTCATAAATTCGTGTATACTTAACGCCAGTTAAACTGCTTCGCCGTAACGCGGTCGTATGGAAATTTAATAACGACGGATCATCGAAGAGACACAAACTTGGTAATGCGTCGAGGGTTTCTTGTCTATACGCTGATAGAATTAGTTCCGGTCGAGTGACCATTTTTAACGGTCTTACGACAAATCTGTACAAAGCGTCGCCATTCGTGAAACGTCAAATAAACCGTCGACTGTGTCCGTCGCGTAATACGTCTCTGACGACTCGCGAAGTGAAATTCGTCGAATAAGGAGCGCTCGACAATTGAACGATAAAGTCTCTCGTCCCACTTTCTTAAATAAGATCATTCGTTCTCCTTGATGCTCGCGCAGTTTTCTTTTAAATCGAGCCGCTCAAGTGGAACACTCGAACGCCGCTTTTTTCGCGCAACGAAACAGACTCGGTCAAAATAAACAATATTATGGCTTTGTCCAATTTCTCGAGACTTAACGGATTAATAACAAAACAAAAAAATAGCTGACAGTTGCTTTCAATCAGCGATAAAGCTGATATATCGGATGCACATATTATAAAAATCAATTATCGACACGTTTGCACGCGAGGAAGACTAACGTCCTTAAATAATTCATCCGGAGACTTCGAGAATGGATCGAAAGCCGTTCGGGATCAGATGCAAATCAGATTCATTAGCGCTAAGCCAGACGGGAGCGGAAGGCAGAGTCGCCTGTGCGACCCTTCGACGTAAACACTGCCGGCACTACGTCAACCTCTGCTCCCGCTCTCTCGGGAGGGATGTTATTGCGCGGTTACACCAACCCCTACTGACATTCGTCTCTTTCGCGAGTACATTTGCACTTTGTCCCCACGCTCCTCGTATATTTTCTCTGTCGTTTTACTTTTCGCTCGCAACAAACGCGGAAGTAGACTTTCGAAAATATACTCGAACATGTTCTCGTTAGTTTACAAAAACAAATAAATTGCATTGTTTCTCTCTGAGATATTTTATTCTTATGAAGATTTGATATTTATAAGTTTCTCTTAATTAGGAAAAAGAATTTTGTACTTAAGAAATATTCTCCGAAGTTTTTGGTAAAGGTGAAACGCGAATGTGAAAGTGTCGATCTTAACGTAACGAAAACAAAACCCGTAACACACCGCAAAACACGGTTAATACCATCACGATAACCGAAAACAATGCTCGCGCGTAAACACTTCTGGATTGGGATCAGTTCGGGACTTTTCCCCGGGGCGGGTCACGGGAGCACGAGAAGATATACCCTCGAGATTACAAGGATTACGCGGAGATTGAATCACTTCCCAGCCACCCTGCGAATGCCTAAATGTGTCTCCGGCAAGCTGTCCCTTAATCATCGTGTCTTTACCAGAGGTCGTTATCGCGCTTCCGATTCGAAATTATACGCTTCGTGTTCCGAATTGCATCAGAAAACGCTCCTTATCACTTGCGCTTGTTATCAGCGCGTTACCGTTATTATTTGTACATTATATAAGCATTTAAATATATACATTATACATGCATTTCTTCTTCAATTAGAAATTAAAAACATTAAATATGTGTTTAGTTTCACGTAACAATTGATATATTAGATAATAATTAACATAAATATATATATGTTGAGTTGTTCGGAAAATTCAGTGTTCTTCAATATAGATGGTATTATTACCGTGTCTTGGCAAAATATCCAAGATACAAAACATCGCGCAAATACAACGAAAACAACATCGAACCGTATGTAAATATTTACAAAAGCTAAATTATGTGAGTCAGTACGTAACATTTTTAAATTTTATTAACCTTTAAAGGACGGGAAAATTTTGGTTCAAATCGACCTTTTAATTTACCTGAAATGTATGTATAATTTTATCGGATTAGT